>JAUEJG010598193.1:0-12355 GCA_032274985.1 Desmognathus aureatus | reverse complement strand
ACTGTGACTGGGACGAAAGTTGTCTTCTGGGGAACTTGACTCAGAGAAGAATTGGTAGGAGGGTCAGAAACTTGGTTACTGAGCGCTGAATCTGCTGAACTTAGTGGAGTAGTGCTAGAGGAATGTGCAGAGGAAGTAGCTAAATTAGCATCTATGGTCTGGCGGATTTTAGATATTTTTCCAGCGAAAAAGTCTGCCACCTCCTCACAGAATCTTTCTGCCTAAGGTTTGGAATGAATCTTGATGGTTGTTGAGGGATCTGTGAGGAATCATTTGGATACTTTGAAGAGGGCTTGTAACGGATTAGTTGCCCTATCGACTTGTTGGATGCAGCTTTTCTTCATGTGTTTGATGGCCAGTTTGTATCTGGTTTGATGCTTTTGATAGGCTTCTAGATCGGATCTCTGCCTGCTTTTCTGCCAACGCCTTTCCACAGCCCTTCCTAGCGATTTCAGCTATTGAAAGGAAAAATTAAATCATTTGTTGTTGAGTTGACAAGGGGTGTTTTGCCGGACGAGTTTGAGTGGGTACAGTAAGTCTCTGGCTAAAGCTAGTTCGGCGTGCAGAATGGCGCCCTGGGTGGACAGAGAAAGATCACGCCTCATAAGCGGAGTCCATAAAGCGTCAAACCCCTGGAAGGAGCGGTTTCTAAAGTTCCTTCTGGCAATCTTTTCCTTAGGGGGCACCGGATGTTTCCTCAAATCCTGGCGTGGCCAGGTGTATGTATGTAAACTTTATTGTCATAAGTTTTACAAAAAAAACTGTAACAATTTCACCTCATGATATAATCCTGAAAACATTAGTAATTCCACATCTCTTTGTCAATCAAATAAATACATTTACATAGTAGCAAAATCCATTAATGAAGACAAATCATTCCGCACTTTACAACTCCTGGTTCAAAATATTTCCCAAAAGGAACATCAAATAACATTAAAAACACATTTCGAGAAACTCAATACCCTATTGCACATGAGATTTACAAAAACTGTAACAATTTCACCTCTTGATGATGTCCTAAGAGCATTAATAATTCCCATCTCTTTATCAATCAGATAAATACACTTACATAATAACATAATCCCCTAATGAAAAACAAATCATTCCGCATTTAGCAACTCCTGGTTCAGATTTTTTCAAAATGGGACATCAATAATATTAAAAATACATTTCAGAAAACTCAATACCCTATTGCACAGTGATATTGTTGTGCCTGATTGTAAATAAGAAAGTTTTTCATGTGTTTCTAAATAATTATCATTACTGGTGTCATATATGTGTAAAAATCTTGCTCTCTCTTTATATAGATACTGACAACCTAACAGGATATGTTCAATAGTTTCTTCATTTTGGCTACAAAATCTACACATGCCGGTCAACATTACATTCCAATTTTTCAATCGAGATGCGGTAGGAAGAGCGTTTATTCTCACTTTTAGATATTTAAGTATATGCTCGCAGTCCATACCCGATCTCATATATGGTTCAATCTGTCCGAACATAGTATACTTATAGTACATAGGGATATTTTTTAAGCGTGATATTTGACTAAGCATATCATCCTCTGCTATTTCCCGCATTCTATTTTTCAGGTAATTTTTACATTCATATTTACTGTTAAAATGGGTAACGTCAATATTCCATGTGTCTATCAGTTTCTTTAGGAATCGAGTCTCACCATATACATAACTCTTATTCCATAGCCAATCCATCAAGATCATTTTCTCAATTTTATATTTAATTGGAATCAGGCCTATATCAAGAAATGCTCCAACCATGGGAGTACCCCTAGCTAATCGCAATACTCTTCGCCAAATATTGCGCTCAACTATCGCCAGGTCGTTTAAGAGAGCCTCACCCCAAAACACACATCCGTACAGGCATATAGGTACAATCTTTGCCAAGTAGGCCTTTTTAATGGCCAACAGATTGCTACCACCATAATAATTATTAAATCGTAACAAATTATGGATGTTGGCCATGGCTTTAATTTTGATCAGACTTAATTCATCCTTCCACTGCATTTTAGACTGTAACATCACACCCAGATAGCAGTAAGAGGTAACCACCTCTAACTTTTTAGATTCCGCATAATACTTCTGTGGATAAACCTTACACCTTGCTTTTTCAAAGATCATGACCTTGGTTTTCTCTAAATTTAATCTCATAAGGTGGTTATTAAAATACTTATTAGCTGACGTCAACAATCTCTGTAGTCCCAACTTAGTGTAAGAAAGTAGTACTAAATCATCTGCATATGCGACATAGCTCCACACCACACCGCCAATTTTAGGAGAATGGGATTCAATTTTTGCTAGATCCTCACCCAAGTCTGCAATATACAAGCAGAATAGCATTGGGGCGAGTATACACCCTTGACGAAGTCCTTTGTTAGTGTTAATATGTCCAGTGGTGGACCCGTTAGCTCCATTAATTAGTTCTAGCCATGTGGCTTCATAGTATTGTTGAATGATATACAAGAGATTGGGTGGAATACCATATTTCCGCAGTTTATCCCATAAAATGGGCCTATTTACGGAATCAAACGCCGATTTCAGGTCAAGGTAGGCACAATGGAGTCTATTAATGTCCTTCCTAAAAATTGTACTATTCACTAAGCTCAGTAAGACCTTAATCCCATCCGTCGTGCTTTTGCCTTTCCTAAAACCCATCTGCATGTCTGGTAAAAGATTCAAATCATTTACCCAAGTTGTCAGTCTTGTCAGAATGCATTTAGAGTAGATCTTCCCAAAAGTGTCCCCAATCGCTAGCAGGCGATAGTTTGCTGGATTCATACGATCGCCTTTTTTGTAAATTGGTATGAGTCGACCACCCTTCCATGAGTCAGGTACTATACCTTGACTACTTACATATGTAAATAGGGCGTCCAGTATTGGGACCCAGAAATCCAGGTTACATTTTATTGCATAGGTCGAGTAACCTGTTGGGCCACAAGCCTTTGAGTTTTTTAGTTTTTGTATGGTACTTATAATCTCCCCCGCTTGGATTCTTAGATCAATATTCATTTTATGCGAATTTTTAACGCTATCGCATATCATATTCGGAGGCTCACCATGTAAAGATATTATATTTTTTTGCTCCCATATAATGGTATGATTACTTAATTGATTATTATATATGGTGTTATCGGCGGGTAGGTCGTTGAAATTTTCCATAAGGAACTGAGCCCAATCCTTTAATTTTACAGCCGGTGCTACTCTTAGTTCTTTAGATCCAAACACATCAGAAAATATTTCCCAAAAACCTCTCTCATTTTTAGTGGCCAGGATGTTATTCATTTTATCCCAATTTTGTTCTAACAGTTTTTTCTTTTGGCTTTTTATATCTTTCCTCATGCTTATTTTAATGCGTTTTATATTATCGGGGGCTGTACTTCCTACATTGGATTTTATAATTTTCCTATAGCTAGCTTTAATTTTTGCAATCGATTCGTGGTTTTTGCTTGGATCATAGAAATTTTTCCTGTTCTCCCCTTTAACAACATATATCTTTTCCAGCACAGTCTGTAGCTTATGTAGCAGGTCTTGGAAACTTAATAATCCATAAACAGTAATATCACGATGAAATGTGTTTACCCAACTCTGCAATAATTCACTTTTTCTCCACTCATTTAGGATACATATTGTTTCCTCAGTCCATTTTAAGCTTTTCTTTCTGCAGACCTTAATTTGATTTGCTTGGGGATCGATATCATTGATGGTTATAGACAGCTTGGTTATTAATTTTAGTAAATTATGATCGCTTTTTAGGTTTTCAATTATTTCAAATTTTTCACATACCCCAAACGCCATCTCATTCACTATCATATAGTCGATAATCGAGCCACCCTTATTAGTACTATGCGTGGTTTTAGCTGGAATGTCACCCTCTACTCTGCCATTAGTTTCGCGGAGGTCTAACTTAAACAAGATTTCTTCCATGCTTTTCCCTCTAGTATCCATCCTGAATGGAGTTCTCGTTGAAGGGACCTTACACCAGAATTCATTTATATCATTCAATATGGGTTCTAATTCTTTAAATTTCCCCCACTTCGCATTAAAATCTCCTCCAATGAATAGGTAGTCATTGGGGTACTGGGTGGTAAGGTGCTCCAAGATTTCATAAACTACTCTCGCATCGACACCTTTGTCACGGCTAGCAGGTGGTGGCCAATAGATGTTTACAATAATAGCAGCACTTATCTGGTTGTTGTACAGCCAGATTTCTTTTATACGAATGGCTATACATTGGAGGGGAGAAGAGGGGATTGTGACTAATTCGCTGTTTATACTTGTATCAACTAGTGTCACAAGACCCCCTCTTGCGTGCCCTCGATTGGTACTGACTGCCTTCATACCATAACTTGTCATCCCATCTATATATATATTTCTAAGGTGCCAACATTCTTGCAATAACAATATCAAAATGTTATTATTATTGGCCTTTATTACTTCCTCTATTTTCTGTTTTTCATAGCCAAAACAATTCCAGGAACAGATCTCAATGAATTGAGCTCTTTCATCAGGGTAGCGGTTGTGTTTTGGAGTGTAAGGACATAACGATGCTGTGCCATTTCTTATCCTCTTTCGTTTCATTGTCCTTGCCATTTCCTTCTAATTCATCACTATCTTCAATATCTACTTTACGGGATCCGTTCCTTAATCTAACTTTTCCCAGATCTTTATTTACCTTCATTAAGTGATTATAATTAGTCCCAGTGATCCTTTTAGCCAACTCTTTATTCATACTTAGGACCTGCAAAAGTTCGTAGCCATAGTAATAAAATTCATCCATCGACTTCAATATCCAATCAGCCACTTTACTTTGGAAAAATCGAACATATGTTTTACCGTCACTCAACTTAGATCTTGTATTTATATAGACCCGGTCAATATCTGCTGAGGTGATCACTCTATACCCTGGTATTAAATGGAGGATGGCTAAGATACAATCTCTATTTATAGGACCATCTGTTTTATCGAGAAATAGCCGCTTTATAGAAATTATATTTGTGTCGAGATTCACATGTTCTTCATTCTTGTCAGTATTGGCTATATGCCTGTTTAATGGGCCCCTTATTCTACCTCCATTTGGTAGTATAAGGGAGTCAGTTATCAACATTTGATTAATCTGGAAGTTCTCATTTCTATCAGCCTGAGTACTATGCTCGGGATAATCAACTCTCAACCGATCTCCAATTGATGGTCTTATGGAATCATTAGTAAACAAATGACTCATTTGGAGATTCTCCATTCTATTCTCCTGGGTACTACACCCAGAATAATCATTTCTTACAAAATGATTAATCTGGAGATTCCCGTTTCCATTATCCTGCATTCTAAGCTCCGGTCCATAGTCTTTTGATAAATTACTAGAGCGTCCACATTTTTGTTGACCTAACCTTTCTGACGTTAACTGATGACTACTATTATCCTTCACTATCGTGATAGTCAATGGTGAATCTTTCCTAGATGAATGAGAATCCATATTTCCGGATACATACTGATCCTTGACTTTTCTATCCATGGGCTCTGTCTCATTCATATCGCTTATACCTACCTGCCTTCTCCTTTTATCCAATGCAGTCAGGTTCTTAGCGAGTTTTACCACTCTATTTTTATTTACCTTGGGGATCATGTTCTTTCCTTCATTAGGTTCACTATTCATATCTAATTCTCGTGAATGAAAGATGGGTGCCAAGGGGTTCATTTCTGTTTTGACCATTGTTGGGTGCATATTAGCAGAATTTTCGGTAGTATTAGTACATGCCATCAAATTTCCGATTCCTACCTTATTATTACTAGGATTACTAACTCCTACTCCTAAAGTACTCACCAGATCTTCTTCAATTTTGGGGTTAAGTTCCCCCAGTCTACCCATCACTTGATTAGGGGGATTTTGCGAAGTTTTAACTTTTCGCTTTTTGTTCAAAGCCCATGTTGTCAAGAGGGTTTGTTGGGGTTTTTTCCTCTTTGCTTTTAGTTTTGTATTCCGCTCAAATTTACTGTTATAGTTCGTATTTTGATCGGGTGGACTGTTGTTTTCCACATCTATTTTATCATCTACTGCAGTTGATATTTCCTTCATTTCAACATTCTTTATTGGGGTAGGGTCATTCGATGTCAAGTTTATCTGGCCCTCCACTAGTCCTTTCCTTTTGAAGTCATTGTTATTTTTATCTTCCCTAATTTGGGTGTATTTTGAATCATCATCTATCATTTCCCTGATGAGTTTCCAGTCCTCCTCTGTATATGAGCAATCCATGGAGATTGATTCGCCATTCTCTAAGGCGACTTGAAGATTGGTGTGTCTATGGGCATTTTCAATGACCATACCTTCTTTCCCTTGCATGCCACATTGTTCGAATTGCACCTCTTTACTTTTAATCTCCTCTATCTCATTTGCCAAAATCATTTCTTCCAGTTTTAATTTTTTCATAAAGAACCATTGTTCGTTTGGATCAGCCGTAATTCCTTTATTATCAGTTTCCGGGGAGGTCTGTATTCCTATCTCAGCTGTATTTGAGATAAAAGATCTTTCCCCAGACCTTTGATAAGTTAATAAAATGTTGTGGCTCTTTGATTGGAGCTCTATCAATCTTGCTAATACTCCCTCCATTTTATCAAACAGATCAACATGCTCTTTCAAGGCTTTCTCAATTGTGTGCTCCCATTCTACTCTTTCTTTATAGAAATTCCACATATGATTAAGATTTTGATCAATTGAGTTTATCGAATCAGTTTGCCAGTCTAATTTTATAGTCTGGCCTTTCATTAATAAAACTAATGTTTCCATAATTGCATATATTTTACTCTCTTCTTCTATTCTAGGATTTTGTTGAGAGATTGCTCTGGTGTTTAAAGCTGAGGTTGATCGTCTCATGCCACTACTACCTTCTAATACCGAGGAGACATGTCCAGCTTCTGCTATACTTGGGTTTTCACCCTTGTACCTATTTCCTTTATCTACCAAGCTATGACTCAACCTAAGGTCCTGAGACAACCTATCATCTGAATCTGATGTAATCATTTTAGTGGTAGGATCCATGACCGAGTTTCCGTTAGTAGTCCTCTCACATTTTTCCATATCCTCGTAGGTTATCGAATCAGACAATGGTAAATCTTCTTCTAAATGTTGTATGTCTATGTCTCCTAGATTATCGTTTAGTAAATCTGTAATCGGTTTCAGTATATGCACATGTTGATCTTTTTGAGGGTCAGTATTGGTAAGCGTAACAAGGGGTTCAGAAGGCTCCTTCTCCTTTAAGTCACAGAGACCATGTCCTAGATCCCATTCCGAGCATTTAATTTCCCCCAAAGGTGCTATCATATTTGCCTCAATCTTTTCTAGCCTCATCATGGCCTCAGTAGTTTTATCCGCTATTTCCTTATTACTATTAATATTATTTTGTTCTTCTATAGTGGTAGTTTTCCCCAGTTTTATATCATTTATTAAATCATCTCGTATTTCAATGTTACTGACTTTAGGGTTTCCTGCCACCTTATTAGTATCATCTAACTGCTGTGAGACACCTAATATACTGTTCACTTCCCAATGATTACTTATCATATTGTCAGCTTCTGCTTTTTCATATTCCATATGGATGCTGACATTTACTGTTTGGGGCATTCCTTTCTTAGTAGAGGTCTGATCAACAATATCTAGTTCCTCAGATGATCCCTCCTTCAAAGTTTTAGTCTCTATATCTGTAACTATAATGGAGCTGGTATTCTGTATTGGAGTAGCCTGGCTACTTATTTCCTCCTTTGATTTATTTAATTCAGGGGTTACTAGATCTTTCCTATATTTTGTGCCAGATTTACTCCTGTTACCCAGTCGATCCAGCATATAGCTGCGAATGTCTGTGAGTCTTTTCTTTTTGCAGGTATTAGGGGAGTCTAAAACTGAAGTTGACAGGAAAGTTTCACTTTCTCCTTTAGCTTTAAATGTTTCTGCCATTCTGCCAGATCTTAATGTCATACCCAGTTCCTTTTTTGACGGCGTGGAGGTGCCAGCCATGTCGCACATGCAGATTCCAAAGCAAAGCCGGGACCCAGAGAACTACTAATTGACAGACAGATAAAACCAAAACACCAATATCAGGATCAGAACTAAGAGTGTTGGCAAGACACTCTAAGCAGTAATGTGGCCCAAATAAAAGACCAGACTTATGCTTGAGTCAGACCAAGTTTCGCGAAAAAAAATTCCAATAAACAATTTAGACAGAGTCAGACTAGCTTCCCAGACCACAATTGGTGTAAATAATTCTGTAAAACACTATCGCGCTGGTGAGCCACAGTCCAAGTGCAGTGCAAGCATCAAAACAAAATTGCAATGCCTTGGGCTTAAGATGAGGTTCAACTGGTATCATATGTATATAATCAATATCAGAGTCAGTCTATTACAAATGAGGGGTTATATACATCAATTTTCAGCGCAAACAGTTTTGGCCTGATTAAAATTAGTAAACAACTATAAGATTTATGAACCAGGGTATCTAATAACAGTGAAGTGCGGAGATAAGATACTATCATACGAAAACGAAATAAAAATCAATACTAATACATTAAAAGGTGGTTAAAATGCAATGATCAATAACAGAAACAGTCAATTACAAATGAGGGGTTATATACAACAATTTTCAGCGCAAACGGTTTTGATCTAATTAAAATTAATAAACAACTAAAAGATGGCCAGAGTAAACTTTTTAGGGAATATTTATAATTTTCGGTCACTTACATAATTGATATAATACCCGGATGGAGAATAGAACTCAGTTTTATAGTTGCTAAGAGAGATACAGTACTAATGAAAGGTTCTTAAATTCACCCGACTATGATGAACTGGTCGTGTGTATCACATAGGAATAGTAGAATGTACTGACTCTATACTGTGTCACCCTTATACCATTGACAGTAAGTGAATAGATGTCAGTCACACTATAAAAGAGTATTTAAAATGATATTTCAAGTAAATATAAAAATCAATACCAAAAAATTAAAAATAAAAGTTTTTATGAGCCATGGTATCTAATAACAGTAAAGTGCGGAAGTAATAATACTATCATACGAAAGACATGTAGAAAAATCAAGACTAATACGTTAAAAGGTGATTAAAATACACAGCACAGCCTCATGCTCTCAGACGAGCAGACGAGCATCTAAGAAACACTTACAGCACTTACGCGCTGCTTCCTCGCGCTGCTCGGAAAGCAGTGTGCCTTAATTTAAGGAAATTAGAGCGGGACCCAATTGGCCACCGCCTGTATAACTGACAAACCACGTCACTCCATCCTGGAGTGGGAACTCTTGGTTGGCCACGCCCACAAAAAAGTTCTCAGGTTTAAAGTGCACAGTGCAGAGGTAGAAAAAAAGCGCTATGTCTCACGAACAGTAGAGCAGCATTCAAGTGAACAAATGGCAAAGTCATTATATGCATAGCATAACTCGATGAACAGTTGATTTTCTGGCCAGATCTATTGGCCAAATACTGAGGAGTCGGGAGGATGCCCAGGCGTAGTTTGGTAAATATACGTAGAACAGTGCGGGATTCACACACAAATAAATATGGTTCTTTTCCTGCCATTACTTTAGCTGAATTAAAGTGTTGCAGAGTGGATAGTTGTGAGCAATGAGAAACACACTTGGAAAAGTAAAAATTCGTGATTAATTCAGCACAATTCATATATTTAAGCAAAGAAAGGGAATTGTTCTTGCATAGGTCGAGTAATGGAACATTAATAGATTGACAAATGTTCAACAGAAAAGTTAACCAAGGGAATTTAAAATCACTATGTAATGCCTCATTGAGGCATCTCTGAACCAACGTGCCACTGTGAGTAGACATCACTTTGATAAAGTAGTTCATAGATCGAACCGTGATGGTGGCAGCAAGAGGAGGAAGGTTCAGATCAAGGTTCAGGGCTTCCATGGGAGTGCACCCAGGGAGCCCCAGAGCAGACCTCCAATAAAAAGCCTCCCATTTTTTGGACAAAGATGCCGCCGCATAGCCCCAGATTTCGCAGCCGTACAATATGGTGCCACTCCATTTTGTTTTGTAAAGTGCGAGATAAGGGGCCATGTTAGGAAATGTGATTGCATGATTCAATTTAGACATAGCAAAAGAGAGATTTTTACTTTTTGCTGAAAGGTTATCAAGGTGCAGTGACCAGTTACCCTTGGACGAGAAAAGGACTCCAAGATAGTTATATGAATCAACGCAGTTAAGCGAACCATTGGAGTGTATGATGTCAGTCGCAATCGACTTCTTGCCGACAGCCATTACTTTGGATTTTTTAAAATTAATGGTCATGCCATTAATCTTGGAGTAAATGGATAATTGAGCCAGAGAAGCTTTTAGCCCCGAAAGTGACAAATCCAATAATACCAGGTCGTCGGCATAAGCGAGAGCCGGGACTGAAAGGTCACCGATTTTGGGGGGGATCGTGCCAGAACAGGAGATAAATGAAAACAAATCAATAGTATAAAGGTTAAACAAAATGGGGGCTAAAACGCAACCCTGTTTTAATCCCAATGTAGTGGGGATTCTCTTGGACAGCTCATCATTGGTACCCCATCTGATTTGTGCCCAGGTGTTGGTGTAAAGAAGGGCGATGGCTTTCACCAGGGATGGGTCTACTCCCAACTGGAGTAACTTTTGCCAAAGTCTATTTCTTGGGATTTTATCAAACGCCTTTTCGTAATCTATAAAAGCCAGATATAGAGGATACTTTTTGGCTTTGGTGTATTTATGGACAATTATGTCCAGGGTCATTATATTATCCGTTGTTGCATGACCTTTGCGAAAACCGGTTTGAAACAAAGGCCAAATTTTATTGGTATTACACCAAGTAGATAGCTCATTTAAAAGAACTTTGGCAAAAAGTTTCCCTGGAGTGTCCAGGAGAGCCAATAGGCGGTAATTTGATGGATCGTTCCGATCGCCCTTTTTGAAAAGGGGAAATAAAATAGATCCTCTCCAAGATTCTGGGATGCACGAAAATCTATAACAAAAATTGAAAGTAGGGGTCAAAAGTTGGGCCCAGAGTGCAGGAAAAAGAGTGAAACAAGCCGCATGCAAGCGGTCAGGGCCTGCAGCTCTGGACGGTTTTAATGGAGGAATTAAATCTTCCACCTGCTTGGGCATAATTAAAGAAGGATTAGACGGAATCTGTTCAATCTGAATGATTGGGGAGTCACCAGGATTAAATAGCTGTTTGATAAATTGAGACCAAATGAGCTCAGAGATGTTCGCATTAGGAGAACAGAGATTATTGACCGATAATTTGTTGATATAAAGCCAAAATGATTTAAGATCACAAGCGGTCAGATAAATAGTAATCCGTTCAACCATATCTCTGGAAAATTGTGTTTTTTTGGCTTTAATGGTAGACCGATAGAGTTTTCTCAAAGCAGCATGCTTGATATTATCAGTTGTTTTAGATTTACGTAACTCGAGTGAAGAACGCCAGAGATTTTTTCTGAGGCGGCGACACTCGGTGTCGAACCAGGGGTTCGAATTATCAAGCTGCTTATAAGAAGAGATCGGATGGTGATGGTCAGTTGATAATATTAAAGCAGCATTACTAATATATTGGTTATATCTCGTTATTGGACAATCAGATAACGAGAGTTGGCAGTCAATCAGATTAAGCAGCATTTCCTCATATCTATACGAGCAAGCAGGTGGAATGTTAGCACGAACCCTGTTTTTTATAACTACAGGAAGACATGTAGGAGAACAGAGTGGGTTTATTTGGGCAAAGTGAAGTGACAGGACTAGTTGGGCATGATCACTAAAAGGTGTCCAATTGAAACTCAATGATTTAAACAAAGCAAACTGATTCGCAAAAGTAAAAAAATAATCAATACTTGAACACAATGCTCCACGTTTAAAAGTGGGGTCACTAATCACATGTCCAGTTACTCTAGAATTAGCAAAAACTAAATTGTGTGCAATGATAATAGCAGATAACTTGCGAGAGGCGTTATTAATCAAAGGAGGAACATAATCTGGAGGACATTGCATAGGATAAGCGAAAGAAATCTGCTCTTCCCATTCATCAAATAACAAAGGATGTAATAGTTTAATATTCAAGTCACCACCGCAAATCAGTAAATCAGTAGGGTAATCAAGACAAATTGTCGACAGAAAATCATTAAAAACATCAAGAAATTTAAAATTATCGCCAGCATAGAGAATAGCCGGACGCATATACACATTCAGCAAAATTGCATGAGAAAAGGGCCCCAATTGTGAAGGTGGAAGTTCAAATCGTAAGCCAATGACCCCTGGAAGGTCAGTCCAGGCCCTTATCAAGGTCCAATTTAAATTGATGTTCACTAGCGTGGCAACG
>JAUEJG010587121.1:0-12494 GCA_032274985.1 Desmognathus aureatus | reverse complement strand
ACAATGACCCGATCAATTCTACTTTAGCTTCTGAAGACGAGCGACAAACAATCCAAAATGTGTGAGACTCTCAAGGTTTGCATGCCAACAATTAACATCAGTGTAATATTCTGCCCTCCAGTGGTACAATTCCAAGCCAGGCCACTTTGCCTCCAGAGATCAGTGGACTCATTACATCAGTTGTGGACCATCTGCTTTCCAGCATCCCTGTCAATGCTCTGGAGCAGTAGCCTGCTGCTCAGCCCCTTTAAGGGACAGTTCCCTATCATCATGTTCAGTTTTTACCTTCCTGCAAGTAATTCTTGTTTTCATTTTCCAATAATCTCATTTGAGTACTTTCCAATGCCTGCACTGTCCCCATGGGCTCAGCCATGTCGTGGTAAGATCTCAATTTAAAAAAATGAAAGACATTGATCAGCCAAATTTATAAAAGATTAGTCTGAAGTGCTAAGAGCTGGATTTAAATAGGATCATCTGAAGTAAAATTATCACAATTTACATTAAAGACAATAAGCGAATGAGAATGTCCTTGCACATGTGTAGATGAATACAGTTTTGAAAGCAAAATAATTATGAATGGTGAGTACATTTTTTACATTCGCTTCCAGGACCTAGACTGGATTTTTTAAATGTTCAGTTTAATGGCAAAACCTTGTAAAATCAATTTTCCTTCCAAGGCAATAGAATAAAACACATACACTACTTTTAGACACTCATAGCTTTTTACCAACATCACTTTTCATATGGGATCTTGAAGGCAGTATTGTAATTATGATGGGAACATTGAAAACTCGATATCACTCATAGCATTCAATGCAATGTCACATATGCTTCATAATATCGGTATTATCCTCCGAGATACTCCCTGTACAACTCCTTTCCTGGTCTTTCTAGAGAATTAAAACAGATTCGACCATGCTGGGTGGGATAATACTCGCCTCCGTGTCTTTAATACAACTGAGATTTTCATAATGTTTATGTAGAAAATCGCCATTGTACATCAAGACACGGAGGCTCATATTATGCGTGTTCAACGCTGTTCGATAACAGTTTTCAACACGTGGGGTATCGGCTTAAAATAGTGTCTTCTAAAAGTGGAGGCGGACACCCAATCCGCTGCTCGCATGATATCTTCCAAGCGTGCGCCTGTCAGATACGCTTTGGATGCTGCTGCGCCTCTCACTGAATGCGCGCCAAAGTGCGCGACATCGATCCCTGCTTCAGCTAGAACGTACTTCACCCATCTAGCGATGGACGGGGATGCCACCGGCTTGAAAGGCTTAACTATCGATATCAGTAACTGTCCTGCTGGATCGGCTCTAAACTCCGACGTCACAGCCTCGTATTCCCTGAGGCATCGAACAACACATAACCTGGGTGTCTGAGGGAATTCTGGGTAGGACACTAGCTTGGAACCCGACTTTGTCCTGCGTGTGATATGAAAGTCGACCCCCCCGGGGGTATAAATGCGGCCGCTCAAATCTAAGGCTCTCACGTCCACTACTCTGCGGCACGAAATCAGGCATAATAGCACCGCCAGTTTCGCGGAAAGCTGTTTCCTCGATAGACCGGAATTATCTGGCCACGCTTCGAGGAATCTCAAGACTACGCTGACGTCCCACAAGAACGTGTACTTGGGCAACGGAGGCTTCTGGAGCCTCATTCCTCGTAACACTCTGACCACTAGTGGATGTTCCCTGACCGGAGCCCCGTCCACTAAAGCGTGTCTCGCCGAGATCGCTGACCTGATGACGTTAACTGTCCTGTAGGCTCTCCCCTCCGACGCCAGTTCCGCCAGGTGATTCGTCACTTCTACCACAGGTGCTGTAATGGGATTGAGACCCCGTCTATCACACCAGCTAGCCCATCTGTGCCAGGCTGATCTGTAATTCTTTGCAGTTCCGGGGGCCCAGGATCTCTGGAGGAAACTCTCAGCGTCTCCCGAAAGGCCCTCGCATTGCCATCTTGCGCCGAGATCCGCCATACGGATAGCTGTAGAGCTCCCTTCACCATGAGGGGATGCATCGTTCCGTCCGGCGAGGCCAACAAGTTGGGCTCTGCTGGCAACAGCCGCGGAACATCTACCGCCATTTGTAGTAGAGTCGCCATCCAGGCCTGGGCCTTCCACAACGGCACCACTAGCACCAGTTCTGCTCCCTGTCTCTTGCATGTCTGCAGCACCCTCGATATCATCGCAAACGGAGGGAAAGCATACTGAAGGCCTGGCGTCCAGTTCTGTAAGAAAGCGTCTGTCCCCGCAGCCTGCGGATCTGGCCTCCAACTGAAGAACCTCCGCAGCTGGTTGGACAACCGTGAGGCGAAAAGGTCCACGAGGCATGGACCCCACAGTAGCTGAATGGTCTGGAAGATGACAGGATCCAGACGCCATTCGCTCGTGTCTCTCAGGTGACGGGAGCACCAGTCTGCCACTTGGTTGGCTTGGCCTGGTATGTATTCTGCCTGCACGCTGATCCTGTGCGCCAGGCAGTATTCCCAGAAGGTCCTGGCCATGTCCGCAAGAGTCTTCGATCTCGGACCCCCTAACTTGTTCACATATCGGACCGCCGAGACATTGTCCATTTTCAACAAGACTGCGACTTGGATTCTGTCTTCCAGAAGGGAGCGGATCGCGAACGACCCTGCCAACAGCTCCAGGCAATTGATGTGGAGACTCTGTTCTTGTGTCGACCAACGACCGCCGGTCGTCACGGAGCCACACTGAGCCCCCCAACCATACCGGCTCGCGTCGGATTCTATGACTACTTCTGGCTGGTGGCCGAACACCGCTCTGCCATTCCAGGCCTCCATGTGCTGTAACCACCAGTGGAGTTCTTCTTGACTCTCGGTGTCCAGAACGAGCTGCTGCTCGTAATGGGAGCCCCTGCGCAGATGAACTGCCTTCAGTCTCTGCAGCGCTCGGTAGTGTAGGGGCCCCGGGAAGATGGCTTGTATGGATGCTGCCAGGAGCCCAATAATCCTGGCAAGCTGTCTTAAGGAGATCGACGGGGCTGTAAGACCCGCCCGTATCGTCCTCTTTATGTCCCTCATCTTGCTGGAGGGAAGGCAGAGAAGAGACTGCTCTGAGTTGATAAGAAACCCCAGGAACTCTGTCGTTCTGGAGGGGGTCAACTCTGATTTGGGTCCGTTGATAACGAAACCCAGGTCCTGGAACAAGTCTACTGTCCACCTCACGTGTTCGTTGAGCAACTCTCTGGACTGTGCCATGATAAGTATGTCATCGAGGTAGACGATCATGCGGACCCCCCTGCACCGCAAGGCTGCCGTCACAGGCTTCAGCAATTTCGTGAAGCACCAGGGTGCCGAGGAGAGTCCGAAAGGGAGGGCAATAAATTCCCACACCTGTCCATCCCAGAGGAATTGTAGGAAATGCCGATGTGGCGCGTAGACCGGTACCGATAGGTAGGCATCCTTGAGGTCTAGGCGCGCTAACCAGTCTCTTGGTTGTAAGATGTCCCTGAGAAGGTGTATCCCTTCCATCTTGAAGTGCCTGTACACCACATATTCGTTCAAGGATCTTAGATTGATAACTGGCCTTGCTTTGTCCTTCCTGCGCACCAGGAAGATGTTGCTCAGCCAACCGTCTTCGTGGAGGGAGGCACGGGCTATCACGCCCTTGGTAGCTAAACCCGCTATCTCCAGATCGAGGTTCGTCCGATCTGCCTCTGAGAACTGTAGGGGGTACGGTCGCTGCGCTTGCGCTGGCCTGCCCACGAACTCTATGCGGTACCCTTGTACCGTCTGCAACACCCAAGCGTCTGTGGAAAGCTTGCGCCAGTTGTGCAAAAAATTGGCAATTCTGCCCCCTAAAATAGTGGGGGTCAACAGTTCGCTCACCTGTATATGAGAAATCTTTGGCGGCGGTGCGTCCGCGACCTCGGTAGCCTCTGCTCCGATACTGGAAGTTGCTGGAGGGCCACCCTCGAGAGTATTGCTGTGAAGGGTAACCTCTATTGCCTCCTCTGGCGGAGGTAGATGTTCTGGAGCCTCTAGAGAAGGAGACGCGACCGGACGCGCGGCCCCTGCCGCGCCCGGTCCCGGCAAAAACTCTTCTTATGTTGTTATACGCTTTGTCCCAGGACATAAAGTCCGAGACAAAGCTTGTCAGCTCTTTTGTGAATGGCGGCCCAAAAAGGAGGCCTTTCGCCGCCTGGCCCGATTCTGATGTTGCTAAATCCCCCAACTTGGGGTCCACTTTTATAAGCAACGAGCGGCGCCTCTCCGCCAACAGGGCGGCATTGGCGTTGCCTAGAAAGCAAACCGCTCTCTGGGTCCACCCTGCTACGACTTCTGTGTCGAGCTGGGAACCGGACTTCCTGGCCTGTTCCACCAGGTCCATGAGTTTGGCCAACGGACCGAAGGCGTCGAGGAGCTTGTCCTCACAGGCCTTCCAGGACCTATCTAGCCCTTTCCTGGGATCCCGAGTATACTTTGCGAGAAAGGTCGCCATTTTGGGATCAATGTCCGGCGTATCAAGAACCGTGCCGCTGATGGACGGGCGGGGACATTCGCTCCGCAGCCGGCTGCGGACCTCTTTATCAAGCGGCATCCTAGCTCGCTTAGCCAGATAGCTTGCAACTTCTGGCAGTGGTTCCCAGTCCGCCGACCTGGGGTGTCTCAGGGAGTCAGGGTCTAGAAAGGAAGAGCCTTTCTCCTCAGATCTGTGAGGGTCCACCTTGGGGCTGGACGCCTTCTTCTTCTTTGGCCGAATAGTGCTGTCCCATCGAGGATGCTCCTCTGAATCGACAGAGGATTCCTCCTCCTCTCCGTCTTCGTCGTCTGACGAGTAAACCAGCACAGATTCTGGTTGACCAGCATATTCTTCCTCCTGGTCAGAGGGTCTAGGTGAGGGAATAGAGGACCCGAATACATCGCGGAGCGCGGTCCGGATGTCCTCCCTCTCCAGCACCTCGTGGTGCTTTCTTTTAGTAGCCGCCTTTCTGGGCGGTGGCTGCGCTTGGGACTTCGTGCCAAAGAAAGGAGATGCCTTGCGGTCTCCTTGCCCGGGACCTCCCCCGGGCTGGGTCAATGACGCAGCCAACTCGTCAAGCCTCTCAGTGAGAGGGGTCAGCATTTTCTCCATTTGGTCCTTCATGGAGGACCCTAATAGACGGTTGAACGTGTCCCTAAACTGAGGATCAAAGTCCTCTTCTTCAGAGTTAGACAGCTCTACAATGGTAGGCATAGTGAGTGCTCAAATGATAGTGTAATACTCAACCACCAGCCACAGGTGCCTCAAAGATATAAGCAGGTGGCCTTTTTTTTAAAAATAGCCTCACAGTGCTATTTACCTCAATGATATCAACAGGTGGTCTGTTTAAATAGGGCCGCAGGCTATTAGCCTCAATGGCCTGACCACTAGAGGGGCGTCCAGCCAGTGGGAAGGGAGCGCTTACCTCTGGGCTGCCTCACAGACACAGCCTACTGACTTATAAGCCACAGGGCTTAAAACAGGCTGAGATGCACGCACGCTGCGCGCGCGCACTCGCACACACGTCGGGCGGGTTTCCAGCCGCGACGAAGAACCGCTCCGCTGCCACGCACACACGTGCAAGCAGCGCGCTAGCAGACCGCGGTCTGGGTGATACTCGACGACGCGCGACTGCCGCTCGATGGCGGGCTGAGCGTCGCGCGTCGCGTACCAGTACTGCGCCACACACTACAGGTGCCGACAGGGGACACGGGGCGGTAAAGGACGCCCCCTGTCCCCCGCGTGGAAAACTGCGTGGGGACGCCGCGCGGCCCCCGAGTTAAACGCGGTTCTCCAGTGCTACTGTCAGTGCAATCATTGCATGAAACAGAAACGTACCTCAATAAATCACACTATAAATCATATAATCAGCAATAAAGCATTAGCAATCTACAGTAAATCACACGCTCACTGAGGAGAAACCAAAATTGTTACTTATCTCCTCGGTGAGCAGCAAAGAAAGAGGAGGAACAGGAAGGGGTGCTGAAGGATACTGCCCAAGGAGGAGACAGGATTGGTCAGGAGAGAGCACGTGACCAGGACTAATGAGCAGAGAGACTAGAATGTCACTAATTGTTATGATGGTTGTTTTTATTCATGGAAATAGAAGAAATTGTTTTCTTTACTTTGCTGCTATTTTATTAGTAAAGAAAGAGAACGCATAATACTCGCCTCCGTGTCTTTAATACAACTGAGATTTTCATAATGTTTATGTAGAAAATCGCCATTTACATCCATAATCGATCGGAAAAAAAGAGATGGATGGGCACAGTGGAAATGTGCACTATCAGACGAGCATGTGGAGGGGGCATAAAAGAGAATCGATGGGCAGCTCGTTGGAGCTTTGAGAAAAGGGTGGAAAGGGTGATCAGGGGGGGCTGGTGAAGTAATGGGCAGGTGGATGGAGGCTAGCGAGGCAGTAGGGGAGTGGAGAGATAGGGCATGGTTGTAAGATGGGAGAGGCTTAAAAGACAGTGGGTGGAGCCTGGAGAAGCAGTGGGTACTCTTGAAGTGATGACGGGACTGTCAGGAGCCC
Source organism: Desmognathus aureatus (assembly GCA_032274985.1). Classification (NCBI taxonomy): domain Eukaryota; kingdom Metazoa; phylum Chordata; class Amphibia; order Caudata; family Plethodontidae; genus Desmognathus; species Desmognathus aureatus. The sequence continues at coordinate 5,970 of JAUEJG010587121.1, read as the reverse complement.
CGTACACAGCGCATAAATGATCGCACACCTCCCAGTTTTTCCCCATTTCCTTTTCTTCTTGTTTATTGCAGTAACGTTATTTCCAAGTTTAGAGCCCCACTGTTGTTGCCCTCTTCCGGCCCCTATTACATTGGGGTAGTTTTTTGCCTCTGACTGGGGCATTCCAGCCATGCTTGCCACGGCTAACTCAGACTGCAGTTCCCAGTTCCCCCTGCCCTGCCCATATATGGGCATCCCAGCGCGAGCTCAGAGCCGCTGGTACCGCGCGCCTGCGAGGCGCTCGTGTCTTTGCTTTAATTCTCAGAGTTGACAGCACGCTCCCAGCAGCGCTCCTCAGAAGAGTCTCTGAGGGGGAAAAAACTCATCCTTCCGACGCACGGAGCAATCTCCGTCTTCCCCGCAAGTGAGGCGCTGCACTCCTGAGGAGGAATCAGCATCTTTTCTGTCATCCAGAGGAGTCACCGTCTTCCACTCAAGTAAGGTGCCGCACGCTGGAAGGGACGCCCATTCCGCTGCCGTTTGTTTTTCGCGTTTTCCCCCCGCCTGAGACCGGGCCCGGTTCTGGTAGAGGGAATCACGTTTGTTTTTCCTTCATAGGGCATACCCTCTGGGGAGGGTCCCTGCCCAGTGGATTTCGTACCGTGATCGTGGTTTCCATGCTGAGTGGGCCCACGTAGCTCACTATCCTGTGAGAGCGTCTTGAACTTATTCCACCATACTGGACATTACCTTTATGCCCCATTAGCCAGTTAGTGAGGTAAGACGCCTGCATCCTTCGTTATCCTCCACCGTGTACGAGGTATCGTCACCCCACAACAAGGACAAGATCGTCCGACCACCTTACGCAGCCTGGAGTCCTGTGAGACTGGAACTAGCAATAGGAATCAGGAAGGAGCTCCTGTTACAGACGCCCAGTATCCTTTTCCATGTTAAGCATACCCCAATTTATTTCCATTGATATACCCTGTCCCCAGGGGGCATACGTTATTGTTTCCTTGACCTTTTTGTCCTTTTAGGTCTGGGAAATCCACGGGCTGACATCCCCTTGAACAAGTCAGGAAAATATTGGTGTTTGCCCGGCTCCGCCCATCCACAGGTATTCCCAGTTCCATGCCCTGCACTTGTAGAAATTGGAGATGTAATTCATGCACCCAGGAGTAAAAACCCCTCTTGTATTGTTCTTTATGTCGTTACAGGTAGCAGAGGTGAAGTAGTTTCCCGGAGTACCACTACCCCTTCCACCATCTACACCTATCTACCTGGGCGGTGCCGGCGAGGACACTGGTAGTGCCCTCGCCGTCTCCGTCACTTACATCGGGCCCTGAGGGCATTGTATCCTTTATATAAGTGGTTAAAAGAACCCCCACCTTCCTTAGCCTAGAGGGCTGGCATTAGTAGTCAGGGTCCTCAACTCTTGTCTCAAAGCAAAGACCACAAGACCCCCCTGGCCCGATGGAGGACACGTTAGCCCAGATTAATAGTACCTTGGCGAGGTTGACTCAAGAGATGGAAGTGGGAAGAGAACAAGCTGAGAGCCTACAAAAAAACATGGCCGAACTACAACTCACAGTTAGGGCCCTCAAAACTCCGAGGCGCTTACCAGCCACACCCTCCACGTCCAAGATGCCCATTTTGCAAAAACACGGGAACTATAGACCGGAGGGATTAGAAGAGATTAACCTTAAACTAACACCCCCAGAGAAATTTACCGGGAACCCCAAGGATTTCCAAGCATTTATTACACAATGTGCCCTACATTATAGGGCAAAGGTGGCCCAATTTAGAACCGATCAGGCAAAGGTGCTATTTGTCATTTCCAACCTAGGAGGGGAGGCACTTGCATGGGCTTCACCTCTCTTGACCAAAGAGTCCCCACTATTGGAGAACTACGAGTGGTTCATGGAGGAGTTCAGAAGGATCTTTGAACACCGGCAAGCTGAGCAAACCAAGAAAAGAGAACTATTAACTTTAAGGCAAGGATCGGGCGATCTATCCCAGTATATCACCCGATTCAACCGTTTGGTTCTGGAGTTAGATTGGCCAGAAGAGGCCCAATACCCAGTCTTCATGCTAGGATTGCAAGAGGAACTCAAAGAAGCGCTGCAATTCGTATTTCCAGCACCTACCAACGTCAGGGAATTAATGGATCTAGTGATTCAGATTGATCAGAGACGACAAGATAGAAAAAATGAACTGCGCAAGACGGAATTCAGGAGGACCCGAGTGGGAGATAGGGGATCGGATCATAACCTACCCTCCTCAACTCTTCAGCAACCAACCACCCCTAGGAAAAGTTATGAGTCCAGGGCTCGGGGTCCATTATCTTCCGAGGAAAGAGAGAGAAGGCGCAAGATGGGACTCTGTATGTACTGTGGCCAAGCGGGTCATCTCGTCAAAGAGTGCCCATTAACCAAGAAAGATTCCCGGTTCACCTCTTCAGTGAAAGTGGCTACCCAAGAAGACTGCACGGGAAATACCCCTCCAGCGGTGCTAAAGCCGCAGGGAAACGGCCCTGCTCGGGTCTCGGAGAGGGAGGAGGCCCGAGTCTAAGTCAAATTCCTTATGAGAACATCGCAGCCCTGTCTGGGGATCATTTAGAACTGGAAGTCAGTTTTCTGAACCTCTCCGACCGAAAGTTGAGACTCCTGTTGGACTGTGGTGCGCCCTTTAACTATATAGATGAGCAATTGGTGTCTGAATTGAACATTCGTCGAGTTAAAAAAGAAAAACCAGTAGTAGTGAGAGGGGTCGACGGGACGGTCATCAGCTCCGGAGCTGTGGTGGAGAAAACACAAGAACTAATAATGAGCCTTAAGCACCACATCGAGGCAATCGAGTTTGACATCATCAGCTCTCCTCGATATCCACTGATCGTGGGCATGGAGTGGTTGAAAACACATAACCCCTTGATTGATTGGAAACAACGCACCCTGCTCTTCCAACCCCAAAACTGTAGAGATTGCGGAATCTGGAGGATGGAGACTATCCAGGCCCTTCCTGAAGAACTTGACCCACGTCCAGAGATCCATTTGATCCAAGTTCCGAAGCCCTATGAAGCATTTTCCGAGGTCTTCAGTAAAGTCGAAGCACTAGAACTACCCCCACATCGGCCCTATGACTGTGAGATTGATCTAATGCCAGGGAAACCTATCCCTCACGGAAAAATCTACTCGCTGGCCCCATCTGAAGAAAAGGTACTGAAAGATTATCTGGAGGAGTCCCTGGATAAAGGCTTCATCAGACTTTCCAAGTCGCCAGCGGGAGCTCCAATCTTCTTTGTCGAGAAGAAAGATGGGGGTCTGAGACCATGCATCGATTACGGGGAGTTGAATGACATCACAGTGAAGAACCGGTATCCTCTCCCACTAATCCCTGACCTCATCGAACAAGTGCGGGAAGCAAACATCTTCACTAAGTTGGACTTGAGAGGGGCTTATAACCTAGTGCGGATCCGTGAAGGTGATGAATGGAAGACCGCTTTTAAAACTAAATTTGGCCATTACGAATACCGAGTGATGCCTTTCGGGTTGTGTAACGCTCCGGCGGCGTTCCAATTCTTTGTGAACGACATCTTCAAAGACATCTTGGGAGTGTACGTGGCAATTTATCTTGATGACTTCCTCATTTACTCCACAAATGAAACTATTCATGAGGCCCACGTGCACGAAGTGCTGCGTCGACTCCAGAAGAATAAGCTGTATGTCAAACTAGAGAAATGCCAATTTCACGCCAAAGAAGTGGAGTACCTGGGGCATATCCTCCGACCAGGACGCATAGAGATGGATCAAGGCAAGATATCTGCGGTACTAGATTGGCCTGCACCCACTTCAGTAAAAGAAGTACAACGTTTTCTGGGATTCGCAAACTACTATCGCAGGTTCCTCCCACAGTTCTCCAAACTAGTAAAGCCATTAACGGACCTGACGCGAAAAGACACCAAATTTCTATGGAAGGAAGCGCAAGAGGAATCCTTCGTGGCATTGAAAAAATTGTTCTGTTCCGCTCCTGTGCTGAGACAGCCTGACCCCCGGAAGGCTTATTGCTTGGAAACCGACGCATCGAACCACGCCCTTGGGGGAGTGTTGTCACAGAAAGATGAGGAGGGAATCTTGCACCCGATCGCCTATTTCTCCAAGAAACTGCTCCCAGCTGAACAGAACTACTCAATCTTAGAAAAGGAATTGCTGGCAATCAAAGAATCTCTTGCTCACTGGCGCCATCACTTAGAAGGAACCTCTCTGCCTATCGAAATCCTCACTGACCATCGGAACCTGGAATACCTAAAGAACGCCAAATGCCGAAGCGCCAGACATTCACGGTGGTCCCTATTTTTCAGCCGGTTTAACATGCACATCACCTACAGACCAGGAGCATGTAATGCAAAAGCTGATGCGTTGTCTCGCCTGCCCATAGACCACTCCTTTCACCTTCCCGAGCCTCCTACTCCAATTCTGGAACCCACCTGTTTCGAAACCAGGATCCAAGCCATCGCCACTGAGGTGGAAGAATGGGTGCCCGACCTATCGGATGAGGAAATTCAAGAGATCACCAACCAAGGTTTCCAGATCGAGTTAGACCAACAAGGGAGATGGAGATATCAGGGCGGTCTGGTGATACCTAAGAATGAGAAAACCAAAGTCTTGCAGTGGATTCATGAAGACCCGTCAGCGGGACACCCGGGAATCCGGAAAACCCTTGACCTATGTTCCCGGATGTTTTGGTGGCCGGAGTGGCAGAGAGAAGTGGAGGAGTACGTGCGTGCCTGTCCCGTGTGTGCACAATCCAAGACGACCTCCCTCAAACCCGCTGGAAAGTTGCAAACCATCCCCACTCCATCAAGACCGTGGGAGACTATAGCTATGGATTTCATCCCGGATCTACCACTTAGTGCCGGAAAAACGGTGATCTGGGTTACCGTGGATCTTTTCTCCAAGATGGTTCACTTTGTCCCCTTACCCAAGTTGCCTGATGCTAAGAACCTGGTAGCCTTGTTTCTGGAGCACATTTACAAACTACACGGCCTACCTAGAAAAATCGTTTCAGATCGAGGTCCACAGTTCGTGGCAAAATTCTGGAGAGAACTACTGACCTTTTGGGGAATTGAAGCAGGTCTATCTACCGCATACCACCCCCAGACTGATGGTCAGACCGAACGGACAAACCAGACCTTAGAACAATTCTTGCGATGTTACATCACCAAGCACGAGCGGAATTGGACCAAACTCCTGCCCATGGCGGAATTTGCTTTTAATAACACCTTCCACACCGCCATCGGGATGACCCCTTTCGAGTGCTTCCATGGTCAAGCTGTACGGATGATTCCAAATGTACCCGCTGAAAGTAAGAGACTTGCCAAACTGCCAGCAGTGAGAAGTACCCTTGAGAAAATGGAAGATGTGCATCGGTGTGCAGAAGAGAACTTGGCAAGAGCCAGGAAAAGCTACGCTCAGCAAGCTGACAAGAAAAGAAGGGACCCTCCTCAGTACCATCCAGGAGACTACGTGTGGTTGGCCACAAGAAATTTGAAACTGACCGGGTTCAGTAAAAAATTCAAGCCTCGTTTCGTGGGACCATTCCGAATTCTGGATGTAGTCAGCAAAGTGAATGTGAAATTGAAATTACCCAACAGCTGGAAGATACATAACGTTTTCCACATGTCTTTGGTTAAGCCGGCCAAGATGACCACACGATTGGCCAGAAAAAATCTCCGACTGGACTGTTTCGAAATAGAATCGTTGAAGATTGTCCGCTCAAGGCATGGTGAAACAGGAAAGGAATTCTTGGTGGCATGGAAAGGCTGTCCGTCCTCAGAAAATTCTTGGGAACAGGAAAAAGACCTAGATGCCAGATTAGTGTCCAAATTTGAGAAGGTGGGTCCTGAAGGGGAGGCTAGTGTCAGGAGCCCCGTACACAGCGCATAAATGATCGCACACCTCCCAGTTTTTCCCCATTTCCTTTTCTTCTTGTTTA
>JAUEJG010576031.1:0-12499 GCA_032274985.1 Desmognathus aureatus | reverse complement strand
ACCCCGTTCTCATGTACAGGGATAAACCATGGACGTCCCTGGTTTAACCAGGGTTAACCAAGGATAAAATCCATGGATGTCCATGGTTTATACTTGTTTTTATCCGTGGTCTTCCATGGAAAACCACAGACGGTAAATGGCTCAGGGATAAACCATGGATAACCATGGTCTTAACAGGCCATTGATGTACATAGATGTGACAAACAAGGAAAACCACGGACATCCATGGACAGGTGAAACTGGCAATTATTCAACATATTAGCGTTCTCCCTGGTTGTGCATGGTTATCTTTGATTAATACCTGGTCATCCATGGAGGGCTATGTTCATGCTGTCCATGTTATGATGGATGTACATGGTTATCTCTGATCCTTCATATCCATCAAGAACAAGTAGAGCGTCCAGCATAATGGGTCTACCATGGTTGATGATGCTTGTCAGTTGCCTGTACAAGGATATCCATGGAGGACCATGGTTTATTCCATTAACTCCTTAACTGCTAAGGGGTTCCGACTCCCCAAGTGCTGAGCCTTTGGAGGCCTGTAACTTTTGATTGACTTGGCCAATCAAAGCCATTTTTGACTACTTTTCTTTTCACAAGATGGGCAATCTAATAACACCAGAAAATGGGGAATCGCACATGGATGCTGTCTGAAATTTACAAGAACGTGTGAAAACTGTTTTCCAGAAAATGCAAAAAAATGACTGTGGTTTTTGTTCTGTGCATGGGACCAATGAATGATTTGCAGTTCTGAAATCGCCATTTTTGCCACTTTCCAGAACAGGGTTTCAAAGACAATTCTGTGGTAATTTCTATAAGGTTTCAATAGGTGGATCATTTCTTCAATATTGCGTGCAATGCACCTGCTTTCAGATTTTGGCTTAGGAAGGTGAGACAAAAAAGTGCAATTCAAGCAACTCCTGCGTTTGTGAACAGCTGAGAAAATGGTAACAAGAACAAGGGGTTATTTGTGCAGATTGACCAAAAAATGGTCCCATAGCACTGACAAAAAATAAAATGTAGTCAAAAATACAAAAAAATAAAAATAAATTTGACATTTGCAGCTCTAATGTCTAGAATGCTTGGTATCTCTGTAAACGCAGTGCACCACTACGAAACCCTAACCCATGCGGTCATAGCAACATCTAATGTGTATTGGTTTTCAAAAAATTGGCAACACCTTGAGGCAGTAAACACAGTGAGCTAACAGTTGACAGTGGAATATTAGAACCACCCTCGAGCCATTTGCAAATGAAAATAGCAGATATACAGTTTGTTCACCTTCACAATTCATACATGTCTAGAAAGTAGACATGTACACAGGTTCAGGAATGGGTCACTTTACGACCAAAACCGATTGTGGAATAGCAGTTAAATACTGCATTCAAATAATTTTTTGGAAAAGTAACTTCTCCAACATTGGTGTACAGTAGGGTTTGAAAAAAGGTCGGGTAAATAACCGCCAGCCACCTACGGCACACCTCCAAAGGTTCCCCTACTCCTCCAGAAAAAAAAATTGGTACCCCCACATGTGTAGATACAGAAAAGTCACTAATGAGGTTAGGGCGGAATATAACACCTGGTAATAATGTCAATCCACAGAGAACAGTTTGGGCATCAAAATCTGCTGTGACATCAGTTTGCTTTTGAGTCAGGGGAGCCCTGCCATCAAGGAAACTCCTGCAAATCATACATGTGCTAATAGAGGACATCCTAATGCACGCTACAGGGGGTTACTTGAGTTGGTCACACTAGGTTTACTACCCAGAATGCCCAGCGGTATATGGAAAGGTTGCTAAATTTACGGATTTTTGGACAAATTGGCTATAAGAAAGGTGACCCAATGTGCCACCATCAACAGAGGGCATCTCACCAAGCATACTGCTATTCCCTACGATGAAGCTGGTGCCACCCATGTGTGGTTGCACCCAAGCCCGGGCGAGGGGAGGGCGCAAAATGAGATGTTGTAATGTTGAGCAGAGAACTCATTTTAGGGCAAAAAACCTAGATGGGCATGCACTTCTTGACCTTGGGGACACAGAACATCAAGGAAACCCCTGCAATCATACCTGTGCAAAAAGAGGACATCCTAACACACGCAATGGTGGGTGACTTGTTTCAGTCGGACTAAGTTTGCTACCCAGAATGCCCAGTGGTATATGGAAAAGTTGCAAGGTTTTTGGCCAAAGTGGCCACAAACAGGTTGACCTAACATGCCGCCATCAAAACAGGGCACCTCCCCCAGAACACCTCTACTCCCTACGATGAAGTTGGTGCCACCCATGTGTGGTTGCACCAAAGCCACGTGCAAGGGGCGAGCACAAGGCGAGATGTGGGAATGTTTAGCCGAGAACTCATATTTTAGGGCAAAAAACCTCTATGGGCATGCACTTGCTTTTTGACCTTGGGGACACAGACATTTAGGAAACCCCTGCAAATAATACACGTGCAAAAAGAGGACATCCTAACGCACATAACGGTGGGTGACTTGCATCGGTCACACTAAGTTTACTACCCAGAATGCCCGGCAGTGCATGGAAAATTTGAAAAATCTACAGGTTTTTGGCCAAATTTGCAACAAAAAAGGTGACCTAAGGTGCCACCATCAACATGTGGCATCATACCCCTACCCCATCCAACAAAGTCGGCGCCAGCCATGTGTTGCTGAACCCAAGCCACGGACGAGGGGATGGTGCAAAACGAGATGTGGCAATTGAATTTTCTGTCGGATGTCAGTGTAGCATCCATAATGTTTTGTGCCTGGAGTGGGAAGACATCCGAGAAACGCACGAAGACCATACAGTTCCAAACAGAGGACTCCCCGATGCCACACTGGCCTTAAAACAGGTGCTGCAATGTGCAGGCAAATATACAAACTACCTTCGCCTGCATTCCCCTTCTCCTTACGAAGAAATTTGTGCCCAACATGCGTGGGTGCACCAAACACGTAGGCGAAGGAGGTGGCACAAAATGAGATGCAGAATGCCTGGTGATGAGTGGGAAAATTACAGGTTTGTGTCATATTGGCCTATAAATTGGTGCCTGTAACATGTAGGCAATCATGCAAACTACCTTCTCCTCCGTACCTTTACTTCTTGCAAGCAATTGATGCCCACATGCGGGAATGCACCAAACATGCAGTCAAGGGGAGGGCACAAAATGAGACCCAGAATGCCGGGTGCAAAAGACAAAAGTGGCAGAAATGACTAGAGTTTGGCAGAATTGTGTTTAAAGCATGTGCTACAATATCCCCACTAACCCTATATTTGTGCTGTGTTGCGTGTAGGACATTTTAGGTTACGAAGGTGGCAGTGTGGTTGTGCAGGTACTCAGCCACACTATCACCTTGGTAAGCTAAAACTTTACAATAACAGAATACACAGTCTGGGTCCTTACCAAGATGATGCCTGCTGCTGGGATGTCCACTTCACCACCTACCTTTGTAGCTGAAGGGCTTTAACATCACAAGCAGGGCTCACTGTCACAATTCTTCCGCTGTTAAACTGAATGTTCCCTATAAATGCAACAAAACATATTTCAACATATATTGCAAACACAGCCCTACTTAAAAAGCCCTTCCAAAAAAGCGGTTTCAGAAAACGCTCATTGAAATATCCAAAAGAGCGTGTCATAGATATTGGCGGCACAGGCAAATAGTTCCCAAAAAACGGAAATTAGCACACAAAAGAGAGCAAATACAAATGCCGTTGAGCGAATTCCCTCAGTGTGCAGACCCACAGCTCTGGCCCTGTCCACCTGTGTCATGCGCAGAAAATAGTTTTGCTTTACGGCTTACCGATGTAAACCATAAATCGAAATTATTTCCTGGTCGACACACACTTTACTGGAGATTGGGGCCAGAGAAGGGGGCCCACTCACTGAGGTAAATAGTTTACCCTAAATCCCTACTCTAAGCAGGGGGACCGGCCCCCCATGCACCCACCTCGCACCTCTTTCCACCCCTCCCCTCCACACACCCTTTAACACCTTGCCCCCCCTGCAAAGACTATCCAACCGGTTAGCTCCCGACCCCTGCAAACTCTATTCATCTTCTACTGCCCCCCCAACAAACATCTTATTAACCATTTACCAAGAGCGGATTCATGTGGTGGCGTGAATCCACTCTAAGGGAAACTGATAACCCACCAAAGTGTGTCCTTAGCAGCAGCCGCGCTTATTTGGTGCGGCTGCTGCAAAGGACACGCTTTAGTGGATTGCGCATTTTGAAACGTGCTGAAAACGTAGGAAAGGAACTAAAAAGCACCACTGAAATACCCACTACTACAGTATCAGAATGAACGAAGGTTGAAAATGCAATTTCGTTCTGAAAGTTCTGTTTCTATCACCTGTTCTCATGTGCAATGGCATTTCCAATTCTTGTTTCACCCACACAATGCTTCGCTTGAGTAATGGTGCTAGCAATGCTTGCTGCATGGGCTCCTGGACTCAGGAAACTCACAATTAATGGTATTGACACATCACATCTATCCAAGGACTCGGAGAAGTAACAGGGTGGAGGTGGGTGATGAATGGACGGTAGAAGTGGGGTGTGGGAGAGAGGGACAGAAGAGAGGTGGGGCAGTGAATCGACAACTGAATAAGACAGGAACGGGTGCATGATTGGATAAGTGAGCAAATGGGTAGGAGAGTGGGCGTGAGTGAGGGTGTGTGAATTGGAAAGTGGGCGGCTGTGGGTGAGTGAGAAGGTTGGCGGGTGGGGCGAGGAAATGAATGGGTAGGCATATGAGAACATGGGTGGCTTGATGATTGGCTGAGTGAATGAGTTGATGGGTGGGCGAGTAATGATGGGTGGGAGAGACTGGATAGATGGCAACCCTTAGAAACAGCAAGGCAGTCAAGTGACTGAGAGGGTAGACTATCGAGTGAGAGGTCAAGTGGGTGGATGGTTTGGTGAGTGGTAAAGGGAGTTAAGACAAGAGTGTTTGAGTGAGTGATTGGGTATGAGAGTGAATATAAGGGTTAGTGAGTGGCCCCAACCATCAGACACAGCAAAGCAGTCACTCATTCTCACTATTACTGCTTCCATCTACATAATTCAGAAAAGATTTGGATTTTTTTTCTAATCTTTACCTGTAAAAAAGTAATACATAAATATTCCTACTCTTGTAAGAACACGACCCTCAAACACAATGGCATTCAACACACATAACTTACCTCTAAATTTCTTCTGATGACGGGTCCCCTCTCCAAAACCAATTACCGTGATGCACAAGGTTCAGATTTAATTTTCAATGAGGAACTGCAAATACACAAAAACATGTTCTAGAGTATTCTAAAAAAAGTCAATACATCTAAACGCTCGAAAGAAAGAGGAGACAGAAACACGCTAGCACATGTTCTCACTTAACACAAACAGGTGAATATTCCAATATGAATTGGGGCATCAAATCAGGCCATCACCTAGTTCAATAGCCAGGGTATAGCATCTACTTTTCTAAGCCACCAAATGCATTTGGTGGCAGCGACAGCAAAACCCTGTCTCTACCACAGAATGCAAATGTGAAGTCATGATTTGCTGGGGCCTCCTTAACGCTCACGGCCCCAGCAAATCTTGAAGTGGGCATGCGCTGAACATTTGGTGAATGAGCATTGCACACTCACCAAATGTTTTTAGAAAATCTTGTGGGATGCTGCACACCAATTTTGTGCTTGCTGCACCTGCCAATGTCTCAGGACCGCATCCCATGAATCTTCTGCCTTAGCATGCCACCCTACCTGCTACCTCACCTCAGCACCCCAACCACCCATTCTCACTTCATCAACTCCCGCCCAGTGTCTCAGCTCATCAGCCTACCATGTCTCACCCCACCACCATCCATTGGCTCACATTACCACCCCAACCATGTCTCACTGCAGCCTCCCCAACCCACACACCAATGTCGCACTCCCATGATCATCCAGCATGCAGAAAACTAATGGCATTGACCAATACTTGTTAAGTTTGGTAACACATAACTGATGCGCTACAGGAAGTCTAAATGTGCAGGAGTGCTCGGGTTCCTGCAGTAGGGGTGTTTTGCGAATTTCAAGATACTCAGGCTTAGCCCAGTCTCCCTTATAAAATATGCAGTATACTGTAAAAAAAAAAAATTCTGTAGACTTGGTATGACGTCTTTTGGACAAATGACTGCTGTGCATTCTGCAGAATGTTCTTAAGTATACTTTGCCCAAAAGACTGCAGTACCAAAGCTACGGTATTTTATGCTTGGGTGCGCAAGCCCAGTTTAAATTTGCAGGAGCAACTATGTCATGGCCCCTGCGAATGTAGAGTCGCAGGAGCTGCTTGCAACACAGCATTTTACCATCACGGGCGGCTTCTGTGAAGAGAGGAGTATCTGTCAGAGATCGTAAGCCCTACGAATTGAGGTTTTACCTTTTTGTAAGGGTTGCCTACCCTTGCATAATCTGTTCTTTGGAAAAGGCACATAATGACTTTTTATTCATTAATTCATTCATTCTTTCATTCATTGAGGCATACCCTTTTGTAGAGATGCATTGCCAAAACCAAGCATGGCTATTGGAAAAAGGGTTGGAATGCCCAAAAAACAGCCCTGGATTTTCCTAAAAAAAGTCCCTTCTGTTGCTCAGAGGGCACAAAGGTGGACTTGCTCCAAAAATTGGCCCGGGCAAAAAACACAGCACTTAACTGTACCTGCTATATGCGTATTAATTATGCACGTTTGCAAGCACTACCACAATTTTCTCTTTGTCCCTCTTTGTTGCAGCGGCATTATACACTCGCGTTTGAATGCTATACAAATGTATGAAAGAAGAGAGGAAGAATAGGAATCAAAGGCAGGGAAAGAAAGAAAAAGAAAGAAATTCACCCACATGCTGCACCACTATCTGTTCGGACAGCAAGCAGTTGCCACAGCACCGCACGAACCCCATTAAACAACACCCTCAGGGGCGCAGAAATAGCAGTTCTATAAAACTCTCCCCAGCCTGAATAGAAACACAGAGGTGCTGCAGGTACACCCCCTCATTTCTGGCCTAACTCCTTGGCAAGCAGTTGCCCTGTTTAGGGGCGCAATCAGCCAGCACAAAAGCCCCACCCTCCTCCCCCACTGGAAAAGTGTCCCTTTGTCTCTGAGGCCTGACACTGTCACCAGCAAGGTGGGCTCTGTCTGAGACATTAAACTGCTGAAAGAACACGTCGTTCTACCAGAAACAGCTGAAATCTTCTCTTTAGAGCGCCCCAATCTCATAACCCACTCTCCGTGCTCAGGAGAGTATCTAGCCCTATAACATTGAGGGGGTGTACATGAAAATGTCCCAACAAAAACAGCAAAAAGCGCCTTTTTTTGGCCACAAATGTGTAAAGAACACGACACTGTAGCAAATCTGAGGGGGGTGTAACACCCCCCTACACTCCCCTGTAAATTTGCCCCTGCCTGTGCTCCTCTGACCACACCAGCATTCTGAAGCATGTAGCACCCCATTAGGAATTTGAGGGTGATATCTAATTGGAGGGAGCATGGGGTGGGAGAACACCTTTTGTTCTGTGTCCCCAGTGACGTTCGTTCTGATTTCTAATACATTGTAATGTAAGAAAAAAATGAAAATCAACATAAACTAAAAAAGGCAAGTGCCTAAATTCCTTACAAATACATATCAGCGTGTTAGTAAAATACGCTCTTTGGGAATTTTACACTGTTTGTTGGGAAATCTGTTATGCTTACACCTCTTCCCCTCCCCCAAAAGCTATGATAATCCTCTGAATGGGTTATTTTAGAGTTGGGTAAAACCGAGCTGGGCTTGAGCTACCTGCTCGTAGCTTAAGCCAGTAAGGGCCAAAATTACTTTTACTTTTTTTTTACAGTATATTAAAGTACTCAAATTGTACTTTAAGCTGCATCTTTCATTAAAGCAAACGTTCCTTTAACTTTGTGCTGCCTTTAAAAATGCTGTTTAGCAAAATTTGCATACTGCCAGGGCCAGAATGTCCGACGCTCTGCTAATGCGTTACTGGGCAACTAGGTGAAAGGGGCCTCGCAGGACTGCGTTTGCGCAGACATCTGCTGTGAGGCAAGACCCCCCTGGGGCCAAATGGTGTCGGGTCACGGCTTCGGCTTTTGCATGCAGTGACCAACACAAATGGTGAAAACACAGATGTGCGCATTAGGAGAACGACTGCGGTATTTTCGACAAAACGTTTGAGTAGCACAAACAGGAGCTATAGCTCTGCACAGAAATAAAAATGCATTGAGAAAAAAGCGTGTGTGCTCATGGAGCTGTATGCTCCCAGAATGCCTAAAGTGAAACTGGGCAATAGTGCCTTTAAAGAAGTACTTAGCCCTAAACTCTGAATATACATGTATCCCAGATTCATTACCTGATAGTCTCTGCTGCCTCTCCCTCCATGGGACTTCAGTTTCAGGGGAAACCGAGCCGAATATGTCCCTCTCCAGAGTGCATGCTGCAGCCACATGTCTCAGAGCTCCAGAGAGAAACTGCCCTTAGCAGCAGTTGCTAACCCTCATCAGGAAAACAAGCCCAAGTGCCTCACAAAATAACAAAATAATGAAAAAGCAAACATTGGGCTATTCCAATTGTTTCCTGCTAGTTGGAAACCATTTTTAATTGTGGGGAGGTAAAGGAAGGTGCGACCTTTGCTTGTAAAATTGTGTTTTTATTTTACAATTTTTTATTACACAAATTACACATTACATTAATTTTTTTATTACACAATTAGGTAGACATTAACACTGGCATTTCCAGGTTTCCAAGAGACTCTGGGCTCGCAGCCCAGTCTGGCAGCAATACATTAATTAAAAAAATATATATAGAGAGAATACATTGCCATTGTGTGAATTCTGGGGAAATAATGCCATTGAATGTTTCTGGTGCTGTTGTAATAAAGCACGAGTCCAAAGGCTTTCTAAATGTCACCAAAACCACGAGATTGCATTCTTGCACCAAAGTTCACAAACTACCTGTGATACATTTTTTATTTATGATGTTTTATATCATACTTTTTTGGGGCATTTAATTGCTTAACAGAGGGGTTTAAAAGTGTTGAAATTGTGACCCCCCCTTATAGGTAACTAAATCATGGGTGTTTTCCAGGTTTCCAAATCTCGCAGGGCTAAGCCCACACTGCCAGGAATACATGAATGTTTAAAAGCCTATATATTGCTCTCATTTGCATGCTGTTAAGATTACAGCAGTGCTGTATGCAATTTTCATTCTTTTCATCCAGATCTATTGCCAGGACACTCGGGGCTTTAGCCCCCATAGCCTCCCTAACGACGCCTATGCACTAAATTATTTTCCTGAAAGGGTTTCCAACAAGGGGATACATGTAAGTGACTATATCTCAGGTGCTATTGTAGCTAGAGACTCCCAGGATGGCTCATTTTAAAGCTACAAGTCGACAAATTGCAGTGACATCAATACTGTGATAGCCCATAATTTATGCAAAGTCAAAAATTGATGGATGTGAGAACGGATTAACTCACAGAAACAGGCAACAGCTCAAGGCTGCTCCACAGCCAGCCATCATACCTTGGCCTGCATGTGCCATTACCTACAGAGACCGGTATGCAAATCATCTCTGACACCACCAATGACAGCAGTCAGACCCGAACTGCAAGGTTCTCACTCATTCAGCACAAAATCACAAGCAATTCCCCAAACCGGTTTTGACCTTGTTAGGCCTCCTCAGTGGTGTGTAGCTTTGTCTCTCAGCACACCAGGCCACGGAGGACCCATGACCTGGTCCCATGCTGCTAGTATAAGACGTATACGAAGACAGTGACAGTGGAGGGCAAGGACAAAAACCCTTAGAAGTGAAAAACTTCTGCTGTAGAGGAATTGGGAGGCTGTTGAAGCAGGAGATATTAAAGTAGGAAGGACTCTGTGAGACTGCCGGGCAGAGTTGGAATCCGGAAGCTGCAACAGCATGCCTGAGCACAGGAGGAACAAGGCAAGAGTGAACGGGTGACAGAAAGGAAATGCCCATGAATGGGAAATTAGACAAGAAAAAGGAGGCAGAAACCTGTGAACAGAATTGAGAACAAGATTTACAACAAAGGTCAAGGGCGCTAGGAAAAAGAAAGCTCTGAGACGCACTTACTGTTGGACTTGCAGGGTTTATATTTCCGACGTCTCTGCAGTATCAGAGCATAAGGACGGGGCCGGTTTGAGCACAAATGAAGACCAAAGGACACACCGTCAATAACGATGAGGAGGGGATAGGGGAATGAAACATAAGCAAATGAATAAATAGCAAGAGACCCGCTAGGCGTATTGCCTGAAGCAACACAGAGCGCCTAGAATGTGAAGGACAGGATCGGTGCCAGTAAGCAAGGAGGGAGGTGTAACAACTACTCGTATACACATTCATAGTTCAGGGACAGCAGGCAACTTACAGCGATAAAGAACATATAAGTGTGAGGTAACATAATTGGTCTGCCTTTCACGATATGGGCCTTCGGGTATGCTGACGTTTTTGTTTGCCTGAGAACAGAAGGGTACAATAGTCATGGGTTCGTGGAACAGTGTAAATCCACAGATTAGGTGGGGCCTTCTAAACGGCAGCTGAACAAATGAACTTGGTGGGAGGGTAGAGGAGAGTGCACAGCGTATTGAGTGTCAGCTGGGGAGCATTGAAAATGGAGGGGTGAAAGGTTACCAGAAGAGTGCCTAGAGAAAACATGCGAGTGAGCCCAAACCTTGTCAAAACCTAGTAATACTTGCTGGTGGCGGTGCACACATAAGTAGAAAACAAACGACCGGCATGTATATAATACAAAACCTCCATCAATATCTGCTCAATTCAACTCCTTATTCTTTACAAACAAGTAATTCAATCATGAGCATTCCGCTAAGCTAGACAAGTTTTACTGACAAAACTGTTGGTAAAACTTACCAATGGTTTTACTGGTGCCGACAAAGTCAGTAAGTATATTACTGACTCATTATGAGTTAAAAACGTCAGCATTGGTAAAACTGTCAGTAATTACTGACAATTTTACGGTAAAACTGTCGGTAATTACTGACAGTTTTACCGATACCAATGTTTTCAGCTAATAATGTTGGTAAAACTATCGACAAGTGTTGGATGACATTCTATTTATCATCCAGCACTTACCGATGGTTTCCCTCCAGCCATTTTAAAGTGCCAAATAGGCACTTTCAATAGGGCTGGAGTGAATCTGATAATTCTACCCAGGCCATCCTGGGGCAGAATTAACTCACCCCTGGGTTGCCACTCTTTTTTACAGGCAGCACGGGTGATTGAAGAAAATTAATGTCAGCTTCATAGATGGTGTAAATTTTCTTCGGATTACTGACGTTTTTACTGACAGTTTTCATGTCGGTAAAAATGTCATAATCTGTTGGTAATGGACATGTTTCTAATTACCAAAATTTCCATTAATTACCAACATATTACACTTGTAATATGTTGGTATTGGCAAATAGTCGGTAAAACTGTTTACCGACGGTTTTACTGACTATTCGCCAACTCGTAATCCAAAATGAGGTATGTGAGGGTGGTGGAGCAGAACACAACTCATTTTTTTGAGATATCCAATGATATTTATTATAAATGTGCAATTGAGTGGATTTTAGATGGTGGTGCAGTTTTTATCAAAATACAATCTTAGCAATAACTTAAAAATAGGTTGAAAGAAAATGTTCATGAAACATGACATTGCCACACCATAAAATCCAGGCTGACCATGTACAACCCTGGACTTCTGTGGTGCTTGTCCCTGCAGTCCCTTGTAACATGGATAGAGATCAGGGACAGATTCATCCCTGAAACAGGGAAGAACAGGGATATACACACCAGGGATGAGAACCAAAGACAAAACAGGGATATCCATTGACGTCCAAGGACAGCTCTGTCTATCAGTGATACCAGGGACAACGGGAAAACAGGGCTTTGTCGGTAACCCCGTTACTGACAGTTTTACCGACTTATGCGAAACCCGCAATCAGCCCCTAGGAGGCAGGGATGAGATCTTGTCAACCTCCTGAACGCCAAAGTATTTTCAATTGCCTTATCTGCTTTTTCTTTATCCCTCATTATCTTTTGTATTTTTATTATTGGTCAGCCTATGTATAGGCAATTACAATAGTCCAAAAACAGCAGCCTCGCTCAGTGAGCTCCAGGCAATAGCAGTCAGAGTAGAGGGTGGCAGTTCAGTCTTGAAAAGTGTCTTTTGGCTTTATCCAATTATATGACCACAACCAATGCAATCTTGAATGTACAAAGAACACCAGGCATAGGGGAACGCCAGCTACAGTAAAAAGATGGCAAGCAGTTCCTCTCCCCCTTCAGCTCACTCCCGTCACTTTTAGCGATACAACTGACGATCAGGAGAGATCTTATGCAGACACCAAGATTAAGGCCCCGATTACGAGTTGGGTGGTAAATGAAAACCGTCTGTAAAACTGTTTTACAGACGGTTTTCATTTGCCACCCAACTTGTAAACAGGGCCTAAGAGACAAAACCAAAATAGACAC
>JAUEJG010564951.1:0-12708 GCA_032274985.1 Desmognathus aureatus | reverse complement strand
TCAGGGCAAAATAACTTTCCAGCTATGGGTGCTTCACCTGCACTTCCTCTACTTACTGCTGCATCCATTATCAGGACCGGACGTATCTCACATGCAGTCTCAGGATCTGTTTCTACTCCTCTACAGAGAAAGTTTGAGAGTTCGGTTATTGGTATAGCTGCACCACCGAAACTCTGGGCAGGTGCTAGTACTGAACCCCCCTCCCAAATCCTTTTGCTAACTATCATTTTAGAAATATGAGGGTTTGATAAACTGACCCTACCTTCTAGTTTACACTGGGCCAGATGAGGCAAGCAGAGGGAGGTGAGGTCATTGAATGGCTCTGGTATATACAGTGCTTGTTGTTCAACAGCATGCGACATTAAGCTACACAAATAACAAGATTGGTTCGTTTGGGTTTTGGCTATTTCAGTCATATGTCGGTACCACATGTTATTTACTGCAAGTTCATGAATTCGTTCATATTGATCATTATTAATAACAACCTTAGGAGCGCTGGTCGACTCCTCCGAGTACCCTATAGATCCTCCCTCCTCAGGGTCCTCAATGGACCTCCCAGTTCTAAGCATAGTCAAAGGAAATTGGAAGTGAGGAGGGTGGGAGAAAGAGAGAGCAGGTACATAAGAGAGACTACATATCACAACTGGAATTATGGTGGCTATAAACAGGATTAGATATAACTGGGTGTTAGTTATAAAACTAAAATGCATCTGGGGAACTGCTGCATAGCGGGGAACTGTGTCATGGATGCTCAAGTGTAGGCAGCCTTGCAATCCCGGAGGTGGATCCAGGGGCTCCTGCCCTTGACTTTCACTGCTGTGGGGGTGCTTAGGAGCACCTCGTAAGGCCCCTCGAACCTCGCCTCCTTCCATGTCCGGCGGAATCTTCTCACGAACACGAGATCCCCTGGTTTCACCTGTAACAGAGGCTGTGAAAGATTAGGGGTGTCACACGGCCGTGTGACCAGACGAGAGACAAAATGGACAGCTTTTGACAATTCAGTAACATATGTGGCCAGTTCATCCCCCAAAATTTCTTTGGTAGTTCCTGCATCATGTGACCTTCGCTTGGAGGTATGAGCCATGACCAGGGGTCTGCCTGTCAACATTTCATGGGGTGTCAAATGATGTCCTGCCCCCTTTTGATTTCTGAGGTAAAAGAGTGCCAGTGGAAGACATTCCACCCAAGACTTCCCTGTGGTCACACAGAGTTTTGCCAATTTTGACTTCAGTACTCCATTCATTCTTTCAACAACACCATTTGATTGTGGTCGGTATACTGAGACCAATT
Organism: Desmognathus aureatus; assembly: GCA_032274985.1. Taxonomy (NCBI): domain Eukaryota; kingdom Metazoa; phylum Chordata; class Amphibia; order Caudata; family Plethodontidae; genus Desmognathus; species Desmognathus aureatus. The sequence continues at coordinate 11,418 of JAUEJG010564951.1, read as the reverse complement.
TGTGTGTTATGTGCAACATTTCACAAACGTGCCGCATTACTTCACAGCTAAAAGAAGCCCCATTGTCTGACCTCAAAATCTGGCAAAGACCAAATCTGGAAAACACTTCTCTCACCAAGAATTTTGCTGTCGTTTTACTGTCCGGATGAATGCATGGTGCTGCCTCTACCCATCGGCAGAATGGGCACACCGCCACAAGTAAATACCTATACCTCTGGTGTCTCTCTAGCATATCACAGAAGTCGATGTGTAGCTGTGTAAAGGGACCAATCGCTTTGGGTATTGTACACCTTACGGTTTTATATGTAGGTGCTGGCAAGAATTGTTGGCACACTGAGCAGTTGTGGAGGTACATGAGAACTCTCTGAGTTACATCTGGTATATACCAGTTTTCTGTCAATTCGGATACCATGGTGTCTTTTGATGAGTGGGCTGGTAGATGTAATTGTGTGAGTGCCAGTTCTAGCAATGCAACTGGCATTATCACTTTCCCAGATTTGTCATGTCTCCACAACCCATCATGTAGGTCCTGTGACCCCCCTCGCTGCACCCAAACCTCTTTCTCAGCCAGGGGCGCCTTGTGTTGTAATTCTAAGACTGCTGTCAATGACCATTCTGAATACAGTGCAGGTTTTTCCCTATTTGCAACTAGCTCAACTGGTTGGCCATTTTCCTTTTCTCTTCTCAACATAGGTTCTGTGTTTTGGGTTTCTGACTCCTCCACTTTTCGCTGCATTGCCCTGGTACTTACCGCTACCAATGCAGGAAGGCTAATAAAAGGTTCTTTTGCTGCCTCTTTTGCTAACTGATCAACCAATTCATTTCCTTGTGAAACTGCATCATTTTTCCCTGTATGCGCAGCGCATTTCACTACTGCTAATGCAGATGGTAATTTTAATGCTTCCACCAATTTCTTCAATAATTTTGTGTGTATCACTGGTGAGCCATCTGCCTTGACATATCCTCTCCTAGCCCATCTGTGGATTCCAGAATGCACAGTGGATGAGACATAAGCTGAGTCCGTATATATGGTAACTTCCCCATCTCTGTACTCATGCAATGTGTAGAGTAACGCACTGAGCTCAGCTCCCTGTGCTGACATGTGTGCTGGTAGAGGCCATTTTCCTAGGACCTCATATCCCTCTGGTGTTGCTCTTATTGCTGCTGCGCCTGTATGCCTGATACCTGTCTCCTGATCAATGTAAGAGGAGCCATCGATGTATACAATTTCTCCTACTCCTAGGGGATTTTCAGAGATGGTTGGCGCATCCTCAAGAGGTGGCAGATAAGTGCCACAATCATGCAAATAATCTGTAGGGGACACTGGCGTAGCAATGAAGGTAGCTGGATTTACATTGTGACATCGTACAATCACAATATTTGGTGCTGACAGTATGATCTCATATGCTGAGGACCTTTGAGGGGTAATGGTTCCTTTCGCTTTCTCAAAGATGGCGTGCACTGCATGTTCTACATATAAGGTAACCTGTTGCCCTAGCACGATGGAGGCAGACTTTTCTACTGCAAAGGCTGCAGCGGCCAAAGATTGTTCACAGGGAAAGGTTCCTTTCAGTACCTGATCTAACGTACTACTGTAAAAGCCTAATGGCTTATGCCCCAAAGAAGTTTTCTGTGTTAGGACTGCTGACATTGTATGACCATCACAGTGTGAGAACAAATAGAACATTTCATCATAATTTGGCAGAGCTAGCACTGGTGCACTGCTTATGGCTCCCTTCAGTGTGGCAAAAGCTTTTTCGGCCTCCTCATCCCATGGAAGTGGCTTCTTTCCTTCTCCAGCTTTTAATAGTGTCAGAAGTGGGCGCACAATCGTTGCGTAATCCAATACCCATAATCTACAAAAATTACAGAGCCCCAAAAATTTCTGTAGCCCCTTCACTGTTTCTGGCAGGGGTATCCCGTGGATAGCCTCAATCCTGTCTCCCGTCAGTGCCCTTCCATTTCCTGAAATCAATTGCCCCAAGTACAGTACCTCGGGTAAACAAAACTGTAACTTTTTCCTGTTCACTTTATGTCCCTTGTCTGCCAGGGTTTGTAATAGGGTGACTGTGTCTTGCTTACATCTGTTCTCATCTGTGGCACACAATAGGAGATCGTCGACATATTGTATTAGGGTGCTCTCAATGTTTATATTTGCCAGATCAGCTTGCAATACTCTGTTAAAGATACTGGGGGACTCACAATACCCCATTGGAATTCGACTATAGGTGTAACTTTTACCCCTATATTGGAAGGTAAACAAATACTGACTCTCCTCTGCCAGGGGCACGGAGAAGAAAGCATTGCTAAGATCCGCGACACTAAACCATGTGGCATCAGGGGGTATGTTGGACAGAATAGTGGATGGATTTGGCACAATGGGTACTTCAGCTTGTACAATTTTGTTTATAGGCCTCAAATCCTGCACCATCCTCCATGCTCCACTCTCAGCTTTCTTTACAGGAAAGATAGGAGTGTTACACGTTGAGGTAGTTTCATACAGAATTCCCTGTTCTATCAGTTTCTCAATAGTGGGCGCTATTCCTTCCTCTGCTTCTTTTGACATGGGGTACTGTCTGATCCTTGGTAAAATAGCTCCTGGTTTCAGTGTGATTTTTACAGGGTCTACGCCTTTTAGTAATCCTGCCTCATCCTTCCCACTGGTCCATAAGTGCGCAGGGACTGCATCTAGAATGGGATCATCTGAACCCATTTTTGGTTTGTTTACTTGCATCCTCACAGGGCACCCACGGTACTGTAGTTTCACCACACAGGGTATGGAGATTTGGACCTCCACTTCCCCCATGGTTGGACTAACCTCTGTATTTTCTTCAAAATTAAACAAAGCCATTTGCTCGAATTGGCTTAGCTTAACTGAGGGATCCATCTGTAACACTGCCACCCACGGGACGTTTTCAGTGTCTGTTGCTTGCAGTGCTGCGAACTGTTTCGTTACACGCAGTGTGTTAATGATTAATGGACAGAGCTCGCCAGCTTCTCTTGACCGTTCAAAGTGTATCAATGGAATGAAAATAACGTCAGCTGGATGTCGTGTCAAGGTAAGCAAATGCTCTGCGCATTCCTGCAGCATTTCTTTCCAGCCCGTGTACAGCGTTTGTATGATATCAAGCTGCAACGGTACCCCAACCCATTCTGTATCACCTCTATGTATTTGCGTATGTAGATAATAGATCCCAGGTGTTTCGCAAACCATCCCCTCGGGAGTGCACGTTAAAGTCACATTCAATTTACCCAGCAAATCTCTTCCCAACAGATTTACCGGTGCCGTCGGTGAATATAGCATTGGTGTATTTACTGTGACACTTCCCACTTTAACTTCCATCGGACATGTAAAGGGAACCTGCTGTGTTTGCCCCGAAAAGCCTTGTGTCTCCAAAGTGTTTCCAGATATTGGGAAATTTCCCTCTCTCACACACGAATATGTGGCCCCAGTATCTAACAAAAATGATAACACTTGTCCGTTTACCGTCACTAGAACATGTGGTTCCCTTTCCATGTTTTTGGTGGTGGCAATTACAGGACACATCAAGGCATTTCCAAGGCACCCCTATTGGTAATCCTCCTCGGCCTGCCATGGTGGTGGCATGCCTTCTGGTATCTGGACCCACTGCATTCTAGGAGGTCCTTTTGGTTGTTGCTGTTGGGACCATTCACCCCCTTTAGTCCACTGACTGGGTGGCGGTGCCTGCTGCGGCCTTCCTGAGGACCCATCATCCGGTCTCTGCCACCCCATAGGTTTCAATGTACCTCCCTGTCTCTCTTGGTATAGCCGGGATCTACATTCTCTTGCAAAATGTCCCATTTTCCCACAGAACCAGCATTGCAGGGATCCTCTCCCTCCACCATTTTGGTTTCTACCATTTCTATTTCTGTCACCACCATACCCTCTTCCTTGCCTTTCTGTCCCCTGAGCCTCAGGACGGCCTGAATTTTGCACCGCTCTGTTATTTGCCTTGGGGTCTGCCCCATCAAACTGGGGGGTTGCTATTGCTGCTAATTGCTTCTGCAATAATTTAGTCTCTGTTTTAAGCTTGGCCTCTTTTCTGTCCCTTTCAGCGTCTTTTAAGAGACGATAGTAATGTACAATGTGTGTCTGGATTTCACCCCAAGGTCTGGCATCTAATCCCACAACTTCATCCAGTCTTTTCTGTATTTGGACAGGAAGACCACGTTTGACTGCATGGTAGAATAGAACAGCAGAACTACCTACGGCATCCCATGCTTGCCCTACTTCTGACTTCCATTTTTCCTGCATTCTGGTAATGTAATCAACCGGGTCTTCGTCTTCCTTCATACATGCATTCATGAGAGAACTTATGTCATGTTTATCTGGGTAAATCTCCCGTAGGGCGTCCCAAACTTTACTCCTACAGGTACTAAGTACTGCCCCATCATACGCATCTTGTGTTAACGTAACCTCAGGTAATCCTGCCTTTGCAAATACATGATTTGTCTTATCCCCAATTACAGCACTCAGAAGACTTTTAAGATCCCCTATTGCCAGAGACGTGCCTGAGGTATGCCTCTCAAATTTGCTAATCCAATTTGTGGCACCATCTGTTATTGGCGGCAAAGCCCTCTTCAAACCTTCTTTGTCCATGTGCTGCCATGCAATATACCTCCGCCTGCTTTGCGTCCCTGCCCCCCCCCCCGTTTACGTATACTAGGGGTAATTGTAATTTCTTCTTTATCTCGTCTTTCTCTTCTACTACGAACGTTAACCAGACCTGTAAGCACATCTCCATATAGTCATAATCCCAATCCGGGTCCCCCATTCCATTTTCAATGCAATTTACCGCTACCCTACTTTCTCTTTTCCCGAATGATCCCTCTCTGGGCCAATGGGGTTCATACCCTATCCCCTCAGTCCACCCTGCCAAGTTATCACAATATGGGTTACAATATATGTCACCTGCTTTTTCTGACACGATCTGTTTTGGGGTCAGCTCTTGTCCCATTTTGAGTCGTTTCCCTGCAGTGACTCCTAGGACTCCTACATGGTTTATTAGTCTATCTGGTATTTTTTTCTCGCGCTGTGATGTTCTATTCTGCCCTGGTGGCTCATCCTCAATCTCTTCATCTTTCTGTGACAGTATACTTGAATTATTTGTACTGCCCCCCAATCCATTTTCCCATAGTTTTTTAGCCATGACTTCTAACTCGGTCTTTAACTCATGTTCTTTACTCCTCATCTCCCTCATTATTTCCCTCATCTGCTCTAACTCTACCGTTTTTTCTTTACTGTCCTGTACTAGACCAGAATTTTCATGTGCTAGATCTTTAATTTTGTAGGTGTATTTCTCAAGATTTTTTAATCCCCGCAGTCTTTCTTTCTCACTTTCTTCTTCACCTTCAATCTCAGCTAGCGTCATTCTCAAATCTGCGTAAGTTGCGGGTATTTGAGTTAGCTTAATCAAGGCCTCCCCTCTCGTCCACCCCTCTGTCAACATGCTCTGTCCTTCCACACTCTTATCTGGGTCATCCTTCTTTTTCTCCACAATGTTTTTCTTACCTACATTATCCTTCCTCCATTTTTCTACTGCTGGGGGGTCCCTGTACCCATCTGCGGGGAGATCTCTTTTTAGTAAAGGGAATTGCATTGTTTTTACCCCCTTTTCTTCTATTTCGTATGCTGGTGGGCAGGTCGGGTTTAACCCTTCACACTCGCCTTGTTTTTCCTCTTTCATAAGAGTGGGGTCTACTGGCTTCTGATTTCTCCATAGGGTTAGAATACGCATGTGCTTTTCTAGTTTCTTACCTTTCAGGGCAGTTTGCAAAAATGTGTGTAAATGGTTTATGTGGATCTGGGCTAGTGATCCTCCAACAGGCCATGAAATTGTCAAATGTTTGGTGGCCTTTGTCCAGAAGTCGCTATATTTTTGTAATCTTTTGTGTTCTTCTGGGTGTGTGTTACACATAATCTGTAATGGGGACTGCGCATCTTCCATTTTTATTTTAGGTGTAGTCAACAGTATGAGTTAAATGCAGTGGAGATTCTGCCTGAATTATATCTTGTACACCAAAACCCTTTCAACTCACTTATTTCAAAGATGTCTTCATGAAATATTATTCTTAATCCTTCAATTGTACGTACAGTGAATGGCCTACCTAGGTGCAAAAACCAGTGCTTGGTCAGAGGGGCAGGCTTTATTTGTATATACCCTTCCACCGCTAATACAGTCGCCCAACAAGGAATTCTACCCGGCCAATTACAGAAAATGTCAATGTCTCGTGGTAGACGAGCACCACGCTTGTTCTGCTCTATTGGTAAATCATTAAATAGGGAACGCCAAGGGATACACGTGATAATTGTATTCATACAATCTGCGGCATCTATATCCGCAGCCCAGGGAATCGCATCAAAAACCTCCAGCCCACAGAACACTGTACGTTTTATTAGTTCCTGTATTGTCTCATGATCGTCCCTAGCAGGACACAATGTACACCCTTTTTGCCACCAGTGGATGTTGTGCATGGTAAAAGAACACAATATTTTTTACAATTCTGTCAGGGTAAGTTCACCCCCCCTCAGGCCCATGGCCTGGTTCAATATGCTTTCAGTCTATCACCCTGTGCGGTGTGTACTGACAGCAAACACGAGCCTGCCTGGCTTACTCTGGAGTTGACCCTTGCTCTGGTCAACACTCGGCTATCTTAGTGGTCTGCACGTTTGTCAAATGGCTAATCCTACAGTGGGCCGCTCTTACTCAGCGGGAACACGCAGGGGCCTACCCTGACCAGTACGTACAGGAACGTCTTCCTTGCCACCTAACCCTTAGCATGCATTCCTTATCACCATGTACATAAAGATTAAAAGTAAACATTCCCCACTCCACGCTCTCCTTACCTCTGTTGCGCCAGACCGCAGCCCACTGTGTATCAAAGCCACCACACTCAGATCACTTACCGGCCAGCCTGGAGCGCTCCCAGGAATAGTTGCTTATTGAAAAGCTGGTCCCTGCACCAGTGCACTTGGATTTGAACCGCTCACAGGATAACCGGAAGCGCTGGTCCTCTGCCGCAGGGCGTTGAGACGTAGGGCGGTCTGGGCGCCCCAGAGGGGCCTGTTCACGCAGTCCTTCTGCTTCCCGGCCAATGCACCAAATGTTCTAGAATTCTAGAATAAAAAGAAATGACAGAGACACGTTGTAGAGTGGAGCAATGTTTACTTTTTCAGCGCTGGAGAGCATCCACAAGCCACCATAAGTATGGGTGCCTAGGAGACTCTAATTTACATGTCATTTTCCCATTATTTTATACACATGTGCATTTACACAACAGTTAATCATTCCATTTCCTGGGGGGACATTCTCACCCCCGATTCGTTCGTTGATGATCCGACCAATTTGGCATACATTTTATTCGTCCACCTGTAGGGAGGCTAATTGGCACACATTTCATTCGTTCCCCTTTGGGAGGATGAAAATACATACATTTCATTGGTTCCCCTTTTAGGAGGAGACCAATTGACGCACTTTCCGGTTGCATCAGCCATTATGCCTACGACAGTACTTTCCACAATTTCACAATACATTTCCATGAATCATTTTGCAGCTAAAAAATATAAGCTTTTATATTTTTGCCCCTTTCTCTACCATCACTGTTACATTAATAATACTGATTCTTAATACATTTACTACAAAGAATTTCCTATTCATTGATATGAAACACCCACATTATTCTTCAACATACATCAACTTTTCTCATGTTCATTTTATTTCTAAAATATCAGACTTCATCACTCTTTATCACATTTTATTTAGTTTCGTCTGATATTTACATACCATTTAAGTTCTTTACATCTAAAACATGTTCTGGTACCTTTTCCATTGATATAGCCCAATTTGATACTTTATATAAAATTATTATACTTTTTGTCTAGGCCATTCAATGCGTCACCCTTGTTCCAGTTACACCATGGGACCCTATTGATCTACAGCCTTGGGATGTGGTGCGCGTGCTGCTAATCAGCATGCCACGTCCTCATGTTTCTAGCTGACCATAGCAAAATCAATAATCTTGTTGATTCTATGCCTTATCTCAGTCCCTTTTTAGCTGTGGGGCACCCTAACCTGTAGCTACCCACTCCCTTCACCCAATCATGGTCGAGCAACGGTGTCCTCCCATTTTGTAATGCAACGTGTCAGGGACTGCTTTGTTTTGGTGGGCCTAAAAATCTGCCTGGGGCCTAGCTTTTCTTATGTTGGCATTTTCCTGCTATTCCTAAACGAAAGAGTCTTTTTGAATTCCATTTCAGAGGGTGACTCCGGAGTTAATTGAACCTGGCACTGGGATAGAGAGAAGGGCACCAAGTCTGTTAGAGAAGCCCTTCTCACAGTCAGCGCTATTTAAAATGTAGCGCGCTGGCAGGACCATGAAGATCTTGTGGCAGACTCTCTGTGGAGTTCTGAATTGCAGTTTAAACGTACAAATGGCTAGAGCCCTTAGCAATTGAGATAGTGCAAGCAGCAACACTTGTGGATGTCTATTACTTGAGTTGGGCACTGCTATTCTTTTGGGTAAAGCCTGGGAGCCCGTATCGGGTTAATGGTGCTCCGGTCGTTCCCGAGATGGGGGAGGGGCGCACGTGTTTCGCGCGTCTCGCGCACCTCACCGTCTGCCCACAGCGTGCTCGCACACCATGCGCTACCTGGATCCTGGATGTGGCGGTGTTATGGGCTTCCTGGGTGCTGGGAGAGCAGGTAGGTGGCGGGGGTTGGGCTCACCTCGTATAACTTTAGATGTCGTTATGAGTGCGCGTGTCGATCTCCGCCAATTTGGAGAACTTGTCTCCTCACATGGGCAGCTGGTTTGCGATGTTTATCGGCTCCGTTTTGTCCCGCGATCCAGCATAAGTGGGCAGTCGGGCTTCCGCATTCGTGTGGGGAGGGTTAGAGGGTGATCCGCTCTGGATTGACTACCTTTACGGGTAGCTAGATTGTTGGGTGCGCCGGAGCTCACTTAGAGTGTTCTAGAATGCTAGAATAAAAAGAAATAACAGAGACACGTTGTAGAGTAGAGCAATGTTTACTTTTTCAGCGCTGGAGAGCATCCACAAGCCACCATAAGTATGGGTGCCTAGGAGACTCTAATTTACATGTCATTTTCCCATTATTTTATACACATGTGCATTTACACAACAGTTAATCATTCCATTTCCTGGGGGGACATTCTCACCCCCGATTCGTTCGTTGATGATCCGACCAATTTGGCATACATTTTATTCGTCCACCTGTAGGGAGGCTAATTGGCACACATTTCATTCGTTCCCCTTTGGGAGGATGAAAATACATACATTTCATTGGTTCCCCTTTTAGGAGGAGACCAATTGACGCACTTTCCGGTTGCATCAGCCATTATGCCTACGACAGTACTTTCCACAATTTCACAATACATTTCCATGAATCATTTTGCAGCTAAAAAATATAAGCTTTTATATTTTTGCCCCTTTCTCTACCATCACTGTTACATTAATAATACTGATTCTTAATACATTTACTACAAAGAATTTCCTATTCATTGATATGAAACACCCACATTATTCTTCAAAATACATCAACTTTTATCATGTTCATTTTATTTCTAAAATATCAGACTTCATCACTCTTTATCATTTTTATTTTAGTTTCGTCTGATATTTACATACCATTTAAGTTCTTTTCATCCAAAACATGTTCTGGTACCTTTTCCACTGATATAACCCAATTTGATACTTTATATAAATTTATTATACTTTTTGTCTAGGCCATTCAATGCGCCACCCTCGCCCTGGTTACACCATGGGACCCTATTGATCTGTGGTGCGCGTGCTGCTAATCAGCATGCCACGTCCTCATGTTTCTAGCTGACTACAGCAAAATCAATAGTCTTGTTGATTCTACGCCTTATCTCAGTCCCTTTTTAGCTGTGGGGCACCCTGACTTGTAGCTACCCACTCCCTTCACCCAATCATGGTCGAGCAACAGTGTCCTCCCATTTTGTAATGCAACGTGTCAGGGACTGCTTTGTTTTGGTGGGCCTAAAAACCTGACTGGGGCCTAGCATTTCTCATGTTGCTTTTTCCTGCTGTTTCTAAAGAAAAGGGCCTTTTCCGAATTCAATTCCATTTCATTCCCCCCTCAAATTTGGAGAAACAAATTTCCCTACCCTACTTATGACGTCACCTACCGATGTCAACTAATCCAATGCTAAAGGACAGAACCCCATGTGTAAAGTGTTATGAAAAGGACAACACCCATCGGAGCCTCCACTCCCCGTCACCCCAGTGCACCTTAGGAGCCCGCAGTCACACCGGCCTCACGAAGAGTCTTTTCCCGGACTGCAGGGCTACCAGGCACACAAAACAAGAGGGTGACCAAGAGGGAGACCACCAACAGAAGAAATCCTGAATTTCCCCCCCAAATTTAAGAATTCAAGCAAATTTCCTCAAAGAGATGTACGGTTCCCTACCTAAGGTGTCTTCTAGTGACGTCATCTGGTTTTCAGTTAGGTTAAAAACCCCTGCTCCCCCAGAAACATCAGTCTCTCCAGCTCCACATTTGCAATTCTTGGCACTTGTGTGACAGTCATTATACGTGAGGCAGCTTTTTTACTGCCAGAAATACACATTTTCACTAGGCAGTACAAAATGAGAATAGCGAGGAGGAAGGGCAATAAGAGTTGCAGCAAGGATTGGAACCAATTTGGAAGATGTAAAGTCCATCCTGACCATGGATCGCCCGTGGTACCTGCTTCAGTGTACATTTTCTTTTGCAATGTTCGAATATGATTGATTGCTTTGGTCAAAGTTCCATTGATGATGTCATCATTCGCGGGCACGAAGGTGCAGCAACTTTGTCCGACCTTGGCACACACACCCCCTTCGCTAGCTGTAATCTGATCGAGAACATATCGGTTCTGGAGTACCATAAGACGTAAGCTCCTCAGTTCGTCACTGACAGCGTTCAAGGCTTCTTCAGTATTGTTTATGAATGTCATCAGTTCAAAGCGAGTTCTCTGCAGCCATTCTGCTGTGGAGGCAGTCTGTATCCATGGCACAAAGAACGAAATGACGTCAGTCCAGACCGGGTCCCAAATACGCATCTCTTCCGGTACCTCAACAGCAGGCTTGAAATAGTTTGCAAACGTGGTTGACCGCTTACTTCGGTTGAAGTGGGAAAGTCCATCCCTCATGGATTCGAAAGCGGTGGGACCCTCCAAAACAGCTGTCAGAGACTCGACTGGTGCCAAGAAGATCGGGAGCTGGAGCTTGGCAGGGGCACAGACACCATCCCAACTTTCTGGTAGGGCGTAATAGGCCAGACCTCCACATACCCAGTATGTGTCCATAAGCATGGAAGTACCCTTGGAAAGAGAGGGGATAAAGACAGTTTTAGTACACCTGGTAGTTTTCCCTAC
>JAUEJG010553872.1:0-12790 GCA_032274985.1 Desmognathus aureatus | reverse complement strand
CGTATAATGCATGTATCGCCATGGACCATAGCTTTCTCCATTATGTCACAAATACTGTTCAGGTGATGTGCTTCAATGGGATGCTGCTTTCCCAAAAAACTGGTGATTGGAAGATTGTTACCAGCGGCGAGAAGATTAAGCTGGTGAATGCTCATAGCACCAACATGGTGCAATAACTGATTTATGACATCATTGGTGGATACAGCATCCCCTGAATAAAACAAAATAAATGTTAACAATATTTTTCGTCTTACAAACATGACTAAAATAACATTATGTATTGGTATAAATACTTAACAACAAATACACACAACAGCTTTTTTGCGTTTTTAACAAAAAAGGACCACCAAATCCCTCTGCCTTATCCATACTTTTGGATATCCTGTACAGCACAGTACTGCACACCACATTTGTCTATGAATGTTTAAGTGCCACGCTGTTTTTTCAAAAGATCATGCTGCTGACCTGGAACTGGTCCTAATGAAAAGTTAATGGCACTTCCTGGCTTCTGGCCCGTGCCTTTAGCTGTGGCTATAAATAACCCAAGACGGGCTACTAACCCACGTTAGGGACTGAATCCCCTTTCGATAACGTTTAATTGGCATTCCATGTTGTCATAGAAATGCAATGGTTGGCATGCATTAATACTGACTCACTAGAATTTTTTTTTTCCAAATGTGTCGACACACTGGCCGTGATCTAGAGTTTGGCCTATGGTGAAATATACCAGCATATTCCACTGTATGCCAAGAGTAGGCCAAGAATACGCCGGCATATTCCTATACGCCAATGTAGATTTTTGTGTATGAGTTGTTATTGGGTACGCCTGTACACCTATAATATGCCAAGTTTAGTGGCATATTATAGGCATAGGGGAATTGTCTTTTTTGCCGTATTTCTGGCACACCAAAATATGCCTGGAATACGCAAGGCAGAGTATGGCGGGAAGGTGAAAAGGCAGATCTAGCTGCCCTCACATCCTCCACTCCTTCTGTTCTCTCCTCTTCTCGGCTTCACTCCTCTACTTTTTTCCTCTTTTCATCAACATTCCGTCTACATAACGATACGCAATGTATATGCCTATGCTGATGTATATATGACGTATAGTGATAAGCCGTGTTTACTCCTGTATGTCACACGCTGCTCTTACCTGACGTGATGTGGAGTCAGAATGGCTTGATGGATGCACGTCACGTTATCTTGAACAATCCACCAAGTGGATGTCTCAAGCCACCGTGAGTAGAGGAAAAGCCAATGGCAAAAAAACCTCCGGAAATCCCTTGAAGGCAGGATACCTGGGAGCTGAGTGACAAAAAGGACGTTTCCCTGCAACTACGATATAGCTAACCAGGAACCTAAAGGGAAACTAACAGGGACTGGAATACCTAAGGATCTAAGTAGATTACCCTAAAGAAGGAAAGCCAGGAAGGGGGAAACAACTAAACGGTGCCTTGGGGGGGGCAAGAAGGAAGTACTGAATAATACTAACAAACCAAACTCTGGACCCTGACCAAGTAAACAAGATGCTAAACACAGACTGAGCTAACGAGAAACTGAATGCTGACTAACCTAACAAGGTACAACTCACTGAACAAGACTGGAAGAACTACAGCTATAGAAAGACAGAGAAATCTCCTGAGACTAAATAGCTGAGGCCGAAGTGCGGTGCTGACGCTAACTCACTGAAAGGCGAGGTCCGTATGTCCGGGCGCCGTATTTGTAGAGCGCGAAGAATCAGCTGGCTGGGCGCGGCTCCGTGTGCGTTCGACTTCGGCCCCGCCATCTTGGATGGGGCAAGAGGGCGGGATTCCGTGTTCACCGGGTGTGGAACCGCCATCTTGGATTGGGTCGTGACAGGGTGTGGAACCGCCATCTTGGATGGGGTTGATTGGGTTGTGACAGGGTGTGGAACCGCCATCTTGGATAGGGTTGATTTGCGGTAGGTGCGAGACCGAGGATGCGGTAACGGCTGAGCACACGACTGAGCACATGACCGGGAACGTGGTAGTAATCGAGCCCGAGTGCGGGTGAGACTGTATCCCGAAAACGGGGTAAGTGGATGCACGCGTTACTTTTGTGCGTTTGTGCGCGTGAGAGTGCCCGCCTGCACACAACCGTATCACAATTCGGCGAGGGTATCGCCGGACGGCGACAGTATGCCCCCTTCCTAGGGGTCCGGGCTTGTCAGGGTGACGGGTATGAAAAGAACGCACCAACGAAGGAGCATGCACGTCTTGGGCATTCTCCCAAGATCGATCAGCCGGACCGTAACCCTTCCAATGAAGAAGATACTGGAGAGTTCCTCTACACAATCTGGAGTCAAGAACATGTTGAACTTCGTATTCTAAATGACCAGTTCGCACAATGGGCAGTGGAGGTTTAAGACTCCGAGCATAAGGATCTGGGAATACTTTCTTGAATAAGGAAACGTGGAAGGATGGGTGAACCTTCCATCGTTCAGGAAGACTGAGACGATAAGTGACCTCATTAAGCCTAGCGAGGATCGGGAATGGTCCAACGTAACACATACCCAATTTGCGGGGACCCTGAATAGGAAGGTTGGTGGAAGATAACCATACCAGATCTCCTTCCTGATAAACGGGAGCTACCTGTCGCTTCTTATCAGCTGCCGTCTTCATGGTAAGTTTGGCTTGGACAAGGTTCTTGGAGACCTGCTCCTGAATTGACTTCAATTTACGTAAGTGCTCATCTGCTGCTGGAACCGCCTTTAACGGAGGATGAAAAGAAAGGGTTCTTGGGTGTCTGCCATAAAGACAAAAAAACTGAGAGGTTTTGGTAGCGGAATGGGTGACTTGATTAATTGAAAACTCCGCTAGAGGAAGAAAAGAAACCCAATCTGACTGACTCTGGTTAACATATGTCCGTAAATATGTTTTAAGAGTACGATGTATGCGCTCAGTCTGACCGTCGGTTTGTGGGTGGTAACCTGAGGACATAGCTCTTGACATACCCAAAACCGAACAAATAGATGTCCAAAAACGGGATATAAACTGAGTACCTCTGTCTGATACAATGGTATCTGGAAGTCCGTGCAATCGGAATACTTCGCAAACGAATATCTCAGCAAGTTTCTTGGCTGTAGGCAAGGTGGAGAGGGGAACGAAATGAACCATTTTAGAGAAAGAGTCTACGATAGAAAGAATGCATGTGTAGCCCTCCGATTTCGGAAGGTCCACTACAAAATCCATGGAAATGATTTGCCATGGGTGATCAGGGACTGGTAAGGGTACCAACGGACCCACTGGTTTCCCCACTGGTTCCTTAGCTTGGGCGCAAATAGGACATGCCTGTACATAGTCGTGCGCTTCCTCCTTCATCTTAGGCCACCAGTAGTACCTTTTTAACAACAAGCAGGTGCCCTGTACCCCTCGATGCCCTGCCACAGGATTGTCATGACAAGCAATAAGTGCAGTCTGTCGTTCCTTTTTGCTAAAAAGCACGATACGATCTTTGTAATAAAGTAGTTTGTCGGTCACCTGGAAATCCTTTCTGTTAAGGTATTGATCTATAGAAGGATTAGAACAAAGTTCAGTATTAAATTGCTCCCAATTTACCAAACTACCAACAATGGGAACCTCAGGGCCGAAAAAACGTTGAAAACCTAGGTCATCGTCAAGATTAACATTGTAAGAACGTGATAATGCGTCTGCTATGATGTTCTGTGTGCCTGGGATGTAGGTTATCTCAAAATCATACTGTGCTAAAAAGAAGGCCCAACGGGCCTGACGACTGTTCCGACAGTCTAGACTACGTAGGACGCTTAAGTTCTTATGATCCGTTCTGATGGTGAAAGGGTGTCTTGCCCCTAGTAGGTGGTGCCTCCATTCAGACAACGCTGTTTTAACGGCCAACAATTCTTTCTCGATAGTCGAGTAGTTTACCTCTGCCGGACGCAATTGTCTAGAAAAGAAAGCCACCGGATGTTCTAGATGGTCTACGTTCGATACTTGGATGAGTACTGCCCCAACGGCAACATTAGATGCGTCTGTTTCAATGATAAACGGCTTTAAATCATCCGGCGGTGCCAAGACTGGGGCAGTGGTAAACAAGGACTTGAGATTTTGGAAACTTTCTTGAACTTCGGAAGTCCATTCAAACTTTGTGTCTTTACGTAGCAGTCTGGTTATCGGGGTGACGCAATGTGAAAAATTCTGAATAAATTTTCGGTAGTAATTAGCCACCCCTAGGAAACGTTGGATGGCTTTTACTGTCGTGGGTGGTTCCCAGTCTAGAATCGCTGAGACTTTCTTTGGATCCATACGAAAACCCTGCGGGGAGAGGATGAATCCCAAATAGTCTACTTCCGAACTGTGGAAGGTGCATTTCTCAGGCTTACTAAGCAATTGATTTCGGTTTAATCTCTCAAGTACTTCTGTAGTATCTTGGATGTGTTGTTTCTTCGTCTGAGAGAATATTAGGATATCATCCAAATATACAATAACAGAACACATCAAGAGGTCGGAAAATATGGTATCCATAAAACGCTGGAACACCGCTGGGGCATTGACCAGGCCGAAAGGCATTACTCTGTACTCGTACAAGCCAAAGGGCGTACGAAAGGCGGTTTTCCACTCGTCCCCGGTGTGGATGCGTAAGAGATGGTAAGCATCACGTAAGTCAATCTTAGTAAAGATAGTAGACCCAGTAACAGCATCAAGAATGTCTTGTATAAGTGGTAAAGGGTACCGATCTCGAATGGTTACTGCATTTAACCCACGGTAATCGATACACGGGCGAAGATCTCCCGTCTTTTTCTTAACAAAAAAGAGAGGGGCCCCTGCTGAAGAATATGACGGAACAATAAGGCCCTGTTCTAGATGTTCGTCTAAGTATTGGCGTAGAACCTTTCTTTCGTCTCGCGACAAGTTATACATTCTGCCGAAAGGCACTCTGGCTTCAGGTTGTAGGTCTATACGACAATCTTGTTCTCTATGGGGGGGTAGAGGTTTGACTGTTGGGTTGTCGAATACCCGGGAATAAGTATTATATTCCTCCGGAATGACTGAACAAAGGGAGGAATCTTTAGTCTTCTCTGTTAACATAGAGGTTTTACTAGTATTAACCCATGCTGAGGGTTGAAAGCAATGATTGAAACAGAAGGAAGAATGAAACATCACTGTTCCTAATTCCCAATTTATAAATGGGTTATGTCTCCTTAACCAAGGTAACCCAATTATCAGAGCACTGTGTGGCGATTTTATGCAATTCCAGGAAATGGTCTCCTGATGACGACCCAATTCCAACGTAGTAGGTACTGTTTGCCATATAATGGGACCGGAACACAAGGGCGTGCCGTCCACCGTTTGTACCGCTGTCGGACTAGCTCTCTTGATTAGTGGTATCCTAATCTTGTTGGCCCATTCTAAATCCACGAATACTCCTGCCGCACCACAATCCAATAGTGCGGTGACTACAATAGATGGTTGACCCAACCAAGACAGGTTAACTTGTAAGTACAACATGGATTCCTCTGAGTGAAAACCGGTCGAAACTAAGGGACCTGATAAACCACCCGCAGTTTGGTCCACCTCTAACTGCGGGTGTTGGAGTTTCCCGCCAACTTTCGAGGAGGACAAATAGGACAAGACTTCACTAAATGTGTGGCCGAGCCACAATATAAACATAGACCTTTTAACCTACGGCGTAGCCGTTCCTCGTTAGAGAGTGGACCACGTGCATAATCCACCTGCATGGGTTCCTCGGAAACTTCTGTTTTATGGGTCTCCACTAGAGGAACGTACAGTATTGGGCGTGGTTCTACGTCTTTCTGTTCTACGTTCTGTTATACGAAATTCAATGGATAGGGCTAAATCCATTAACTCAGACAGGCTCTCGGGCCTTGGTATCCTAGCTAGCTCGTCCTTGATCTCCTCCTTGAGACCGCGACGAAATATAGGTAGTTGTACGTTCTCTGGCCATTTGGTCTCGGAAGCGAGGTTCCTGAAGACCGTGATATAGGTAAGTACGTCCTTGGCTCCTTGTACACACTCCAAAAAAGACTCCTCAAGAGAAAACGTACATCTTTCCCTAGTGAACATTTTAGAAAAAAGCTGCTTCAAATAAGGTCAGATCAGATAGAATGGGGTCGTTATTTAACACCAACGGGTTAGCCCAAGCTAGCGCATTACCTGAAAAATGACTAATCATGAACCCTATCTTGGTTCGGTCTGAGGAAAAATGTTCTGTTCTAAAAAGAAACTGCACCTTACATGCAGAAAGAAACTCCTTGATCTTACGAGGATCCCCTGAATATTTTTCCATCGCCAAAATCATAGGCGCTGAATCGATTACCACAGGGGGACGTGCATCAATGGCGCCTTTAAGGGCAGCGTTTTGAATTTTGACCTCGGCCAACTCCTGGCCTAATTGTTGGATGGCGGCCGTTAACTCGGCTGCCGTAGCCATGGTAGAGAGGTATATACAGGCCTTTCAGTCTGTCACACGCTGCTCTTACCTGACGTGATGTGGAGTCGAATGGCTTGATGAATGCACGTCACGTTATCTTGAACAACCCACCAAGTGGATGTCTCAAGGCACCGTGAGTAGAGGAAAAGCCAATGGCGTAAAAACCTCCGGAGATCCCTAGAAGGCAGGATACCTGGGAGCTGGATGACAAGTAGGACGTATCCCTAACACTACGATAAACCTAACCAGGAACCTAAAGGAGAAACTAACAAGGACTGGAATACCTAAGGATCTAAATAATTAACCCTGAAGGAAAACAAGGAGGGGGAAAAACAACTAGACGGTGCCTTGGAAGCAAGGGAGACAAAACAACCAACTTAAGTACTAACTAAAAGAGACAGACTGGGTAGACAAATAAAGCACTCTGACAAACGCTGAGCAAAACTAAAGAGTAACCAAGAACAAGCACAATAACTAAACGCTGAGCAATACTAAAGAACAAACAAGAACAAGCACTATGACTAAACGCTGAGCAGACTAAAGAGCAAGCTAAAGAGAAACAGAAAAGATTCCTGAAACTGGATAGCTGAGGCCGAAGTGGGACGCGGACGCTAACTCACTGAAAGGCGAGATCCATTAGTTCGAGCGTTCTATTAGTAGTGAGTCAGCTGGGATAATCAGCTGATTGGGCGTGGCTCCGTGAGCGCTCGAATCCGGTTCCGCCATCTTGGATGGGGCACGAAGGCGGAGCTCTGTGTTCACAGAGTGTGGAACCGCCATCTTGGATTGGGCTAATTGACTGCAGTAGAAGCGAGACCGAGGAGGCGGGATCCACGGCCGAGCACACCGCGGCATCAATCGAATGCGGCATTAACCGGCCCAGAGGGTAAGAGTGTGTACGCGCGTTCTTGAGCGCGTGTCCGCCAGCACACAACCGGATAAGAATTCGGCGAGGATATCGCCGGATGGCGACAGTATGCCCCCTCTCTAGGGGTCCGGGCTTGCCTGGGTGACGGGTATGAAAAGAACGCACCAGTGAGGGAGCATGCACATCTTGGGCATTCTCCCAAGAACGATCAGCCGGACCGTAACCCTTCCAATGAAGAAGATACTGTAGGGATCCTCTACATATTCTGGAATCAAGAACACGTTGAACTTCGTACTCTAATTGACCAGCTCGCACAATGGGTAGTGGAGGCTTAAGATTCCGAGCATAAGGATCTGGAAATACTTTCTTGAATAGGGAAACGTGGAAGGATGGGTGAACCTTCCATCGCTCAGGAAGACCGAGACGGTAAGTGACCTCATTAAGCCTAGCGAGGATCGGAAAAGGTCCAACGTACCGCATACCCAATTTGCGGGGACCCTGAATAGGAAGGTTAGTGGAAGATAACCATACTAGATCACCTTCTTGATAAACGGGAGCTACCTGTCGCTTCTTATCAGCTGCCGTTTTCATGGTAAGTTTGGCTTGGACAAGGTTCTTGGAGACCTGCTCCTGAATTGACTTCAATTTACGTAAGTGCTCATCTGCTGCTGGAACCGCCTTTAACGGAGGATGAAAAGAAAGGGTTCTTGGGTGTCTGCCATAAAGACAAAAAAACTGAGAGGTTTTGGTAGCGGAATGGGTGACTTGATTAATTGAAAACTCCGCTAGAGGAAGAAAAGAAACCCAATCTGACTGACTCTGGTTAACATATGTCCGTAAATATGTTTTAAGAGTACGATGTATGCGCTCAGTCTGACCGTCGGTTTGTGGGTGGTAACCTGAGGACATAGCTCTTGACATACCCAAAACCGAACAAATAGATGTCCAAAAACGGGATATAAACTGAGTACCTCTGTCTGATACAATGGTATCTGGAAGTCCGTGCAATCGGAATACTTCGCAAACGAATATCTCAGCAAGTTTCTTGGCTGTAGGCAAGGTGGAGAGGGGAACGAAATGAACCATTTTAGAGAAAGAGTCTACGATAGAAAGAATGCATGTGTAGCCCTCCGATTTCGGAAGGTCCACTACAAAATCCATGGAAATGATTTGCCATGGGTGATCAGGGACTGGTAAGGGTACCAACGGACCCACTGGTTTCCCCACTGGTTCCTTAGCTTGGGCGCAAATAGGACATGCCTGTACATAGTCGTGCGCTTCCTCCTTCATCTTAGGCCACCAGTAGTACCTTTTTAACAACAAGCAGGTGCCCTGTACCCCTCGATGCCCTGCCACAGGATTGTCATGACAAGCAATAAGTGCAGTCTGTCGTTCCTTTTTGCTAAAAAGCACGATACGATCTTTGTAATAAAGTAGTTTGTCGGTCACCTGGAAATCCTTTCTGTTAAGGTATTGATCTATAGAAGGATTAGAACAAAGTTCAGTATTAAATTGCTCCCAATTTACCAAACTACCAACAATGGGAACCTCAGGGCCGAAAAAACGTTGAAAACCTAGGTCATCGTCAAGATTAACATTGTAAGAACGTGATAATGCGTCTGCTATGATGTTCTGTGTGCCTGGGATGTAGGTTATCTCAAAATCATACTGTGCTAAAAAGAAGGCCCAACGGGCCTGACGACTGTTCCGACAGTCTAGACTACGTAGGACGCTTAAGTTCTTATGATCCGTTCTGATGGTGAAAGGGTGTCTTGCCCCTAGTAGGTGGTGCCTCCATTCAGACAACGCTGTTTTAACGGCCAACAATTCTTTCTCGATAGTCGAGTAGTTTACCTCTGCCGGACGCAATTGTCTAGAAAAGAAAGCCACCGGATGTTCTAGATGGTCTACGTTCGATACTTGGATGAGTACTGCCCCAACGGCAACATTAGATGCGTCTGTTTCAATGATAAACGGCTTTAAATCATCCGGCGGTGCCAAGACTGGGGCAGTGGTAAACAAGGACTTGAGATTTTGGAAACTTTCTTGAACTTCGGAAGTCCATTCAAACTTTGTGTCTTTACGTAGCAGTCTGGTTATCGGGGTGACGCAATGTGAAAAATTCTGAATAAATTTTCGGTAGTAATTAGCCACCCCTAGGAAACGTTGGATGGCTTTTACTGTCGTGGGTGGTTCCCAGTCTAGAATCGCTGAGACTTTCTTTGGATCCATACGAAAACCCTGCGGGGAGAGGATGAATCCCAAATAGTCTACTTCCGAACTGTGGAAGGTGCATTTCTCAGGCTTACTAAGCAATTGATTTCGGTTTAATCTCTCAAGTACTTCTGTAGTATCTTGGATGTGTTGTTTCTTCGTCTGAGAGAATATTAGGATATCATCCAAATATACAATAACAGAACACATCAAGAGGTCGGAAAATATGGTATCCATAAAACGCTGGAACACCGCTGGGGCATTGACCAGGCCGAAAGGCATTACTCTGTACTCGTACAAGCCAAAGGGCGTACGAAAGGCGGTTTTCCACTCGTCCCCGGTGTGGATGCGTAAGAGATGGTAAGCATCACGTAAGTCAATCTTAGTAAAGATAGTAGACCCAGTAACAGCATCAAGAATGTCTTGTATAAGTGGTAAAGGGTACCGATCTCGAATGGTTACTGCATTTAACCCACGGTAATCGATACACGGGCGAAGATCTCCCGTCTTTTTCTTAACAAAAAAGAGAGGGGCCCCTGCTGAAGAATATGACGGAACAATAAGGCCCTGTTCTAGATGTTCGTCTAAGTATTGGCGTAGAACCTTTCTTTCGTCTCGCGACAAGTTATACATTCTGCCGAAAGGCACTCTGGCTTCAGGTTGTAGGTCTATACGACAATCTTGTTCTCTATGGGGGGGTAGAGGTTTGACTGTTGGGTTGTCGAATACCCGGGAATAAGTATTATATTCCTCCGGAATGACTGAACAAAGGGAGGAATCTTTAGTCTTCTCTGTTAACATAGAGGTTTTACTAGTATTAACCCATGCTGAGGGTTGAAAGCAATGATTGAAACAGAAGGAAGAATGAAACATCACTGTTCCTAATTCCCAATTTATAAATGGGTTATGTCTCCTTAACCAAGGTAACCCAATTATCAGAGCACTGTGTGGCGATTTTATGCAATTCCAGGAAATGGTCTCCTGATGACGACCCAATTCCAACGTAGTAGGTACTGTTTGCCATATAATGGGACCGGAACACAAGGGCGTGCCGTCCACCGTTTGTACCGCTGTCGGACTAGCTCTCTTGATTAGTGGTATCCTAATCTTGTTGGCCCATTCTAAATCCACGAATACTCCTGCCGCACCACAATCCAATAGTGCGGTGACTACAATAGATGGTTGACCCAACCAAGACAGGTTAACTTGTAAGTACAACATGGATTCCTCTGAGTGAAAACCGGTCGAAACTAAGGGACCTGATAAACCACCCGCAGTTTGGTCCACCTCTAACTGCGGGTGTTGGAGTTTCCCGCCAACTTTCGAGGAGGACAAATAGGACAAGACTTCACTAAATGTGTGGCCGAGCCACAATATAAACATAGACCTTTTAACCTACGGCGTAGCCGTTCCTCGTTAGAGAGTGGACCACGTGCATAATCCACCTGCATGGGTTCCTCGGAAACTTCTGTTTTATGGGTCTCCACTAGAGGAACGTACAGTATTGGGCGTGGTTCTACGTCTTTCTGTTCTACGTTCTGTTATACGAAATTCAATGGATAGGGCTAAATCCATTAACTCAGACAGGCTCTCGGGCCTTGGTATCCTAGCTAGCTCGTCCTTGATCTCCTCCTTGAGACCGCGACGAAATATAGGTAGTTGTACGTTCTCTGGCCATTTGGTCTCGGAAGCGAGGTTCCTGAAGACCGTGATATAGGTAAGTACGTCCTTGGCTCCTTGTACACACTCCAAAAAAGACTCCTCAAGAGAAAACGTACATCTTTCCCTAGTGAACATTTTAGAAAAAAGCTGCTTCAAATAAGGTCAGATCAGATAGAATGGGGTCGTTATTTAACACCAACGGGTTAGCCCAAGCTAGCGCATTACCTGAAAAATGACTAATCATGAACCCTATCTTGGTTCGGTCTGAGGAAAAATGTTCTGTTCTAAAAAGAAACTGCACCTTACATGCAGAAAGAAACTCCTTGATCTTACGAGGATCCCCTGAATATTTTTCCATCGCCAAAATCATAGGCGCTGAATCGATTACCACAGGGGGACGTGCATCAATGGCGCCTTTAAGGGCAGCGTTTTGAATTTTGACCTCGGCCAACTCCTGGCCTAATTGTTGGATGGCGGCCGTTAACTCGGCTGCCGTAGCCATGGTAGAGAGGTATATACAGGCCTTTCAGTCTGTCACACGCTGCTCTTACCTGACGTGATGTGGAGTCGAATGGCTTGATGAATGCACGTCACGTTATCTTGAACAACCCACCAAGTGGATGTCTCAAGGCACCGTGAGTAGAGGAAAAGCCAATGGCGTAAAAACCTCCGGAGATCCCTAGAAGGCAGGATACCTGGGAGCTGGGTGACAAGTAGGACGTATCCCTAACACTACGATAAAACTAACCAGGAACCTAAAGGGAAAACTAACAAGGACTGGAATACCTAAGGATCTAAATAAATCACCCTGAGGGAAAAACAAGAAGGGGGAAAAACAACTAAACGGTGCCTTGGAAGCAAAGGAGGAAAAACAGGAGGAACAACAAACAAGCTCTAGTTCTGGACTAAAATAAACAAGAAGATGAATACAGACTGGGTAGACAAGAACAAGCACACTGACTAAACGCTGAGCAAGACTGAAGAGCAACACTATAGAGGAACAGAAAGGTTTCCTGAAACTGGATAGCTGAGGCCGAAGTGGGACGCGGACGCTAAACTCACTGAAAGGCGAGATCCGTAAGTTCGAGCGTTCTATTTGTAGTGAGTCAGCTGGGAGAATCAGCTGGTTGGGCGCGGCTCCGTGAGCGCTCGAATCCGGGTCCGCCATCTTGGATGGGGCAAGAAGGCGGAGCTCTGTGTTCACAGAGTGTGGAACCGCCATCTTGGATTGGGCTGAATGACTGTAGTAGGAGCGAGACCGAGGATGTGGGATTAACGGCTGAGCACAACGCGGCATTGACCGGCCCCGAGGGGTAAGTGTATGTACGCGCATGTTTGTGCGCGTGCCCGCCAGCACACAACCGTATAAGAATTCGGCGAGGGTATCGCCGGATGGCGACACAGGCAAGGAAACAGCAATCTCAGATCAGGAACCAGTCCGTAGTCAGCAACAACAGGTCAGTCCGACAGAAATCAAAAGGCACAGGGAGCAGGTGCAAGGAACAGAAAATTCAGTCATTGTTCACAAGCAACAAGTGTTTGCTGGCATCTTCCTTATATGGCAAGGCTACAGTGTCAAAGAAAGAGGACTGTCGTATTCTGCAATAGAGACAGGCAAGG
>JAUEJG010553871.1:0-21282 GCA_032274985.1 Desmognathus aureatus | reverse complement strand
TTGGTATTAAGGTGCCGATGTTTGGGGGCACGCTAGGCGGCCTCCCACGAGTTAGGATAGCTAACCCGTGCGAGGCCGCCTGGCGCAGCTCCGACCCATGTTCGGGTCAGAGTAGTTTACTTCTGGGCTCTACGCCACCAAAAGAGTGGCGTACAGCCCAGGAGTAAACCCCTCCCCATTTACAGCCGCCCACTGCACTGGGCAGGTGCCGTGTACAGTGAGTGATACACAGCACATGCGCAATATGACGGGCAGCCGCTAACGTAGCGGCCACCCGAACGTATGGGTTGTTTCTGGCTGTCTATGCGGCGCCGAATAGGGGCAACTTAATGCTCTCTCTGCTTTCGGAGAGTTGCTGAAATGTAAAAACAAGGGAACCATTATTTTCATGCTGTTCATTACAGCTGAAAGCTTTTCAACTGAGAAAAGGTCACAAAGGTCTAACTGCAGCACTTGAAGAATGAGAACAAGATGAAGAAGGGAGATTGATGCTATGCTTTCCTTCTTAACTGATCAAATACCATTGAAATTGTTAAACTTATGTAGCTTTTGCTATTTTTTCTGAAAAATTATCACATCATAAGCGAAAACATTAGAATGAAACAATTGCAGATTTTTTCCTTGCCAATAGTTACTTGACTGCAGCATTCGTTACTGTCGACCATGGCACACTATGAACCAGACTAGAAGAAGCAGGGATCCAGGGCACCCCTAAGTTCTGGGTTGACTTTTTCTTCTCTAACAGAGAAGTTAGAGTGTCCATATCCCCACTCCTCAACCCCCTTTTGCCCTAGGTTTGGCGTACCTCAAGGCTCAGCCTTGTCACTGGCCATGTTTAACATCTACCTCTGTCTATTGGCCTCCCACCTGGAGGATGTCAGTCTGCGGTTCCAGATGTACACGGACGACACTCAGATCCGGGTTGATCTGCACGAGGAGGCTGGGGAGAGGGAGAAGGTGGCCCCATGTTTGACTTTGATTCAGGAATGGATGAGACAGAAGCATCTCTGTCTGAACGGTGATAAAAGAGAGTTCTTCCAGTTCGAGGGCCCAAGAGGGGGCGGTCCGATTTCGATAACCCTGGATGACCTCGTGGGGTCCACCCCCTAAAAATATCACCAAGAGAAGGGATAGGGGAGTGATGATCGCTAACAAACTGGTTGGGGAAGCTCAAGCTGCCGCCACAATTCGTGTTAGGCCTGGTCGTGTGAGCGATGATATTCCGCTGCCCCCAATGTCTAGTCACCCCCCTGAACTTGAGACACACAAGAGGGGGTGACCCAACGCCTGGCAGCAGCAGGGAGACACCTCAGGGGGATAGAGCTGTGATCTCTGGAGAAAAGGAGACAAAAGAGAATAAAGGGTTAGTACCCCTTTTTCCAGCACAAGACAGAACCTCACAAAGCAGAACCCAGTTCCCACTTACCTATCTCTTCGAGGTGCCTGGCATGGAACCTAGGACTGCTGTTTCCTGTTTTCCCCTAAGGGGGAAAACAGGAAACACAAACACAAGATGTGAAGACAGTCTGTCTGGTCTGTGCGCGTTTTTGTTTTTTTTGCCAGCTAGGGGCCAGATGGACCACTAGGCTGGTCATGCGTGTGTGTAGCATAGGGGTTAGGGTTCTCCCTTGGGTGCCCCTAGTCACTGCTAGGATAACATGCGACCCCTGTCCAGCATGGTAAGGTGGGGAGGGTCACTGGGAGGGTCCTACGATGTCCCTAGGAGCTGGTAACTCCCTGCCCTAGGCTCAGCTAGTGAGTCTAGAAAGCCCCCTCCCGGCCCCTCCCCTGCACGACCCTTCATGGCTAGGCTTAATTTAGGAGGTGTGCACGAGCCGTTTGCATCTGCCATATGAAACATACTCCCATGTGTGATACAGATGTGTGACGTGTGAGAGGAAGTCTCAGTGTTAGACGTGTGCACTGTAGTCACTGCACATAGGTGACACCGCCAAAGCATACTCCCGTATGCTTCAGTTGTGCCAGCACGGTTAGCGTGCTAGGGCCCCCCGCTTGCATAGTCTCCCCTCCGTTCTTGGGTCAAGCCGGCCGGCTTGACTTGGAGAAGCGGGCTGACACGGCAAGGTCGGGCCAGAAGTTGCTCAACCGGTTTCCCAGCACGGGAATGCAAGTTGGCACATTGGTAGGGAGACTGCCTGTGTCTTGGAGCATCCCAATGGCCTTGCTCCTTGACACCTCCCCGCCCCCCTCACAGGGGGCGGAGCTGGGCCGGCAGTGGGTCTGGATGTTGTCTCTCCCAGCGGGAAGGTTAGGAGGGTCTTTGAAACAGTAGCCTCCCCCCTTCTTCTTGAAAGTACCCAAACAGGGATGCGGCCGGTGCCTCTCCCCCCTTTGTCCTTGACGGGCGGAGGGATGAAAGGCTCCATTGTGCCCTGATGGGACCAAGTGTGAATGCTTTCACCCAGGGCCCATCGAGGATGGTCGGCAGCAGACTCCCTGACGCTAGTTTTGGGTGCTACCATTTGGAGGGTGGGTCACCCACCAAGTTAGAAGAAGTTGATGTACCCCAGTCTGGTTTTCGCGCCACGACTGGGGGGGTTATTTAGTAGGGTGAGCTAGGCTAATTCTCTCTCTCTCTGACTTCTGAGTGGCACAACTGGGTGCGCACTGCAGAAGTGATTTACTGGGGAAGACGGGCCTGAGGGAGCGGCTGGTTTTCTGCGCCTAAGCCGCGATAGCTTAACCTGGCCTAGCAGCAACGCACTGGAGAACGGCTTGCCTCGTCCCTTCGGAGATATTGGAGTGGTGAGTCCCTATGGCCTCTTGTCTGTGGTACTGGCCTTGTAATTGAACTGTGATTATCTGCCTAGCGATTGCTGTACCGAACTGAACCACTAGAAACTAGACGCAGTCCTATCTACCTTGGTTTGCACTGTAAGGATTCACCGCATGGTGATGAGAATAAAGTAACCTGCTCTGTTCTTAATGAGCCTATCCGTTTTTGAGCTAATAAACAAGTGTCTTACTTTTGAAAGATCCCAGGTCGATCTCTTCCTTTTTGTGGCATTTTTGGTGTTTGCACATGAGAGCGAGCGATCCTGGTTATTTGGCACCCCTAGTTATCTCAGGAGGGCGCTGCACGAGGCAGGCCTAGAGCGCTGAACTAGGGGGGTGTATGTGCGAAAAGGGCAGGTTGCTACCCCTGGCCCCACTTTCGTCACACAAGACAAACGTGTAAACAAACAAAAGGAGAGTGCAGCTTGCACTTTACCAGCAGGCTGGCGACAGCTCGACAGAGCTTCGCCCTGGACACTGACAGCAGGAGGGAGCACCTCCAGTGCTGCAGACACTGACCTGGTTCCCCTGTTGGGCTTTTATAGAAGCTCAACATGAGCCAATCAGCTCTAGGACTCCTCCCAGATAGCCAGAACAGGAAGTTGGGAAAGGCAAGTCCACAGACATGGGAAAGTCCGTCTGTGCTTCCCAACTTCCTGTTTGGTCCCGAAATTGAGAGGGGCACAGGGGGATACCCTGTGTACCCCCCTCGCAGGCAGCGAGGGGGGGTGCGTTAGAAGCGCTTTTGCAAGCGCTTCTAAGAGCTTGAATGTAGCGCTGCGTGCGCTGCGCTGGCGCTATGGCCGGCACTTTGGGGCTGGTCTCCCCTATACTGGGGGGACCCCCTAGAAGGTTCCCCCAGGCGCGGAGGAGGCGCTTGGGGTGAAAAGCGCCCCAAAGCGCCCCCTCTGTGGTGGCAGGGGGCTACAGCACTCCCTGCTGGCCAGAGGAGTGAAGGGCACCGTAACACCCACTGCACATCCTAACTCAACAGCCTTGGTTGTGTCACTTGACATGGTCAAGGCTTTTGACACCCTATCCTGGAACTTTATGTTTGGTGGAGTTGCGGCATCTGAGATATGGCCCGTACTTTACCAGCCTGATTAAATTGCTATATACAGGTCCAACCTCATGATTATTGGCAAATGGACATCTTTCACCTCTTCACGTCATCCAGAAGTCCAGGTAGGGGTGCCCATTGTCTCCCCGACTGATCGAACTAAAAATCAAACCTTTAGCCCTCTCCCTACACACTAAGCTGGCAGGTCAGGGCAGGCCAGGGCGGAATGGATCATCTGACATCCCTTTATGCGGACGATCTGCTGCTCCATTTGGGCAACTCTGGTCCCCCTCTGACACGAGCAATACATTTAATATAAGAATTTGGCTCCCTGTCTGGGTGTCAAGAACCATACGCTTGGCCCTACTCACGGACCCAAGACAGACTCCAGGCCCTGAGCCCGGTCATGAGTATCTCAAGGGGACATCTGCAGGATCTCAGGATTTTCACTGGTAGAGGGTGCACGGTCCCTGTAGGGGAGAAAAGACATACAGTCAAATCAGGCAGAGGAAGAGAAGGTGAGCTGCATAAGGCAAAAAAAGCAACAAGGAAGGAGTGGTACCTGTAGACAGGGAAACAAAAGGGTTTGGAGGTCCAAACAAAAATAGGCAAAACCAACAATGCCCTACCCCAAAAAAAACCTCCCAAACACCTGAACTGACCCAATCAAAATGTCCCAAAACACCAAGGGACTTTGTCCCCAGTCCGTGGTGTTGTTGTCCATGTCCCTATGGGATGTTACCTATTGGAAGTCCTGGTTCTATCAAATTAAAAATAAAACAAGATAAAGAAGGGAGGCAGGAATATAAGACCTCCAGGGTCTCACCAGTAAAAGGAAAACAAATCCTGGGCCAGCAATGCAGAGTTCCGGCATGGGAAACCTTGACTCAGCAGTCTCGAAGATCCTGGGTGTTAGGAGACTGGGTGCAGCAGTTCTTCAGTCGGGATAGCAACACGGGAAAGGAGAAGTGAGGTGGGTAATAGGAGCTTTGCAAAACAGGAAGTAGTTTTCTGAGCTGCATTGTGCCCTGGGTAATCGCTGTTAATCTGGAGCGAGTAGACCAAGCAGAAGGACTTGAGTAACCTGTGGTGTTCTCGTCGTCCTTCTTGGAGTGTGTGAATGTCAATACTTGCTATGCCTGTCCGGAAAATGCCTGGTCAGATTCCAACAGCCATGGCCAAGGGTGGCCCACAATCTAGCATGATGGGGAATGACACTGGGCTTAAAATGAACTGGAAAATATGCTGGCCTTCCCTTTGGGCGACGCAACTTGGGCTTTATCTGAGGGAATCCCCTACACATAAAAGAACAGATTTTCAAATATTTGGGTATTACTTTCTGTCTCGATCCTCAATTGACACACTGCAAAAATATGTATACGACCTCCTACCTATCTTTGAAATTCGGATGGGTATCTGGAAGCATCTCCCTTTGACCCTGGCATGTAAAGCTGCCCTTTTGAAAATGACTCTTTTGCCTAAACTGCTATACGTTTTCCAGCACGTTCTCTGTATGGTGCTGCAATGGTTCTTTCAAAAATGCCGCACTCTGTTCTTAACGTTTCTGTGGGGGTGATAAACAGCCCAGGATAGCATGGGACAGGTTCACCTGCCCTATTGACAGAGGGGGATTTGCAGTGCCTATCCCGCTGTACTATTTCTGGGCGGCACACTTTTCATATATTATTCAACTACTGACAGAGCAACCTGAAGCCCCACCTCTGCATTGTGCAGGCAGAGATATGGCCATATAAACCGGCCTCTATGCTGGCTCAAACCGAGAGCTTCCAGTGTCTCCCATTTGAACCTCACTCCTGGTTTGGCGGTGGTTTCTCATGAGACAATCAGACTTGACGCCCTGTTAATCTACTATGTCGCTAGCCATGATGCCCTTAGCACATTAAGTCACTTTTCATGTGAACTGGATGGAGTGGGAAGAATCTGGGTTAGCGACTTTAGGATATCTATTATTATTATTATTATTATTATTATTATTATTATTATTATTATTATTATTATTATTATTATTATTAATATTATTATTATTATTACTATTAATTAATAGAAAATGGAACATATGCCACTAAGGCATCCCTGCTTCCAAAACTGGGACGTAGCCCCACAAAAGTATTCCAAATACAGCAGCTGATGATGGCTATATGGCACCATTAGAGCCCTGGCCCCTCCTCCTTGAGCGACTCCCTGGCACTAGGCATGCTACTTTGGCTAAATGGCTAGGGGAGCATAATCACCCATTTAGAGAGATCAGGAACATAATGTCACATGGGGATATTGAAGCTATACAGTTGTGGGCCCAGGACCTGCAGCAGGACACACAGATGATGCCAGGGAAAGGGCGTGAGTACACACATCAGAGGTAGGAATTTCCGCCAAGATTTCACCTTATACAGTATAATTATCTCAGTAGACCGTATCTGACACCCCACCGTACACACAAATATCACCCAGCCACAGAGCCCTGCTGCCCAAACTGTTAACGAGGACACCACGTTCCTCCATATTATTTGGGATTGTCTAGATATATCTGTGTTTTGAGATCAGGTGCTTGGGGAACTAAAGAAGATTACGGGTTTTACACTGTCCAAAACACTCACCACACTCTTATGTAGGGAACTTGGCAGAAGCACTGACAGCAGATCGCACGAGATTTCCAAAAATTAGATGTGTGCCACCCCTCCTCGGATAGGTGTTTGGATGCTCGTGATGGTAGACTGACATGAAAAACAGGCACAATATGACTTAGCCCTGCTGCCAGTCACTAATCGTCCAGCGGATATATGGTCCAAATTCTCAAACTATCTGTGGGACAATACAACTCCTCCATGACTGTCTTCAAAGTGATTGATGTATTGTGATAATGAAATGTCCTCTTCCTCCATCTTGATAAAGATTCCTAGACTTTGTGATCTCATATATACCTCTCTACAGTAATATGAATTACATTTTGCTCTCTATTATTTATCCATCCACCTGGCCGCACTGCCGCTCAATCCAGTTGAACATTTCTGCTTTGATTGTACCCCGTATACTTTTAATGAAGCAGAATGTGCTCGGCCTTTGTTCAACACTCCCAGAATTTGATGCTATTCTATCTCCCACTGGTGCTATACTGTACCCCCCACGCTTTCCGCATAGGATCAGATGAATTGAACTGTACATTACTCTGCTCAATGATCAGTCAAGAAGGTGCGTGACTGACTGTATGTTTGTATTGTTGAATGCTATCATGAATTGTTGCGTAAGTTGTTATTGTATTTATTTGGAAAATAAAAATATATTTTACAAAACAAAGATTCTGCAAAACAGGAGGTAAAAAGGTTTTATCCAAAAATAGCTAGGAGCTTGAGAACAAACGGGGGTATCCAGGCAAGCGCTGAGAGACACTTGAGCAGACTTTTGTATCAGTTCCAGTAGAGCACTCCAGCCTACCAAGCCAGTGGACAGAAAATCCAACACCCGCATCACCACCACTTGTAGCTGCTCTATGATTGGCACAGATGCGGACAATAATAGGAGCAAGAGGCAACAGATCTGCTCTCGAGGTAGTGCAGACATGGATGCCAGGGCAACCATCTCAAAAGAGTACTGTTAAGAAGTAGTTTTCAAGTGTGTGCTAGAGGAGACATATAAATTGCCGAGATACTGGTAGAACCGAGACCAACTCAGCAGTGGACTGACCACCGATAGCAAACTGCTGCCCTACCTGAGTGGGCATGGGAAACTCTGAGATCCGTGCCAAGCCAGCGGGTAGCTGAACTTCTACTAATTCCCAATGAACTCCTCAAAGCCCAAGAGTAATTTTGGGAGTAACGCTAGTGGAATATGTCTTTTTTAAATAGTGAAGACTTTGGATGAGTGTTAGAAATTGCAGTGATAGACTTGGCCACCTCTGAGCTCAGTTTTGTTTACCTGATAATCTGTGTCCTGATTGAATAGAATTGTGACATCAAAGGGCAGGACCAATGATCTTTTTCCTATGCCTTGGCATGATGGCACATAGGCACCATTAGGCAAAATATTTATTGCATTTTCAGTGGGAAAATAGGAGGCGAAAGATTCTTTGTCCTTCCACATTTCAAGCTTGACCTTAACCAAAATGGCATCTGCATTAGCTTTGGGGTAATGTATCCTTTCATAGGTGTCAAACTACTTCTCCTTGCAAGGAGGCTTAGAAGCCAAAGAGGCAATACTGGCAGTAGAACGTTGAGTATATTTTACAAAATCAGTTTGTTGAGAATCGAGTTAAAGCCAAATCTCTTCAGGGACTTTCAGGACGTTGGCCTGGTGTGGAATTCCTAAAATCTGGAGTGTCTATTGTACGTTAATCTTAACAAAGGAGGTTAAGTACTCAAATCCTGAGCCAGCACATGAGCAAAGAAGACACAGAATGGGGTAGTCGCTACTCCAAGTGACATCAGAGTCAGTAATGTCATCTGATTCTTGACCACACCTGGCTCACCACTTGGTGGAGGTTTGTTTGGGTCTGGATAACACACAGTAAGTACCAAGGCTGCTATGCAAGCTATGAACAAACACAGGAAAGGTGCATAGCTGGAACCTGTTCATCTCTAAGACACACAAGTACCAAAGGTACAGAAGAAGGTGTGAATGTTATATCTTTCAAGAGTCTGGGAAAGTACTTCTCCATGTAAGGTGAAATTGGTCAAAGCAAAACGGCATGTTCTCTGTAATGATTGTGATAGGAGAATGAAATGACGTAACAGTACCACCAGAACTGGGCAGGATGCTTCCGGGTCCCATTGTTTGTCCTCCCATTCAAGGGGAGGAGCCAAGAACTAGACTTTAATCACCCTCACTCACTGGGAGTTTCTGGTAAGGGGGTATTTTGGGTGGGGTAGAGGTCAGGGAGTGAGGCGCAAGGTGCTGGGACTACAGGGGGTGAAACTGCCCCATAGAACAAAAAACCAAAACGCTTCATCTGGGCTCTGCACAGTCAGGGAACTGCCGCATTGAGCCTGGACACAGTGCAACCATCCTGATCTGAAGCAATAACCTTGAATGATCAGCAGTCACTGTATTAGTTAGTGCTGGAATGGCAAGAAAGTTGATGATGGTGGGATGTTGAATAACGGCAGAAAATGGCTCCG
This sequence comes from Desmognathus aureatus, assembly GCA_032274985.1. NCBI lineage: Eukaryota > Metazoa > Chordata > Amphibia > Caudata > Plethodontidae > Desmognathus > Desmognathus aureatus. The sequence continues at coordinate 12,297 of JAUEJG010553871.1, read as the reverse complement.
AAACGGGTGTGATGGAAGTGAACATCAGAGATTTGAACAAATTCCGACTTGCAAAATTCATCTGCAAGGCTTGTGTGTCTCTTTTGAATGGACAAATGATCATCCAAGAGATTACTCTCTTTATGTATTTTGAAGATGAACGTTTCAGTGTCTGAAAATAAACTACCTTCAATGTGTGGTTTTAAACAGAGAGCATTCTTAACCAGGAAGGAAGCGGAGCCCGAGTTCCCAACTGAATAAAGACACCTGATATTGGATGGACAAGATAAAATAGACCAACACCAGTTTCATAACATCGATAGCGATAGTGACCTCTTATATATGAGTCCCATTCATGATTGTAGATCGTATATAATGCCTCATCACTGTTAGTCTAAAAGATTTCCGGGGATAATACCCCATTACCCTAGTGCATTCATTTAATCCTGGAGGTTGAATCTAAAAATTAAGTGTACACTTACTTCAAAATAAGTATAGAGGATATGTAAAGGGATCCCAAGATAAAGATCCTACAGAGTCAGAATATCTACAAGTTAAATGGCCATGTTGATGAGACTGAAAGAAAGGAATCACACGAAAAAATTGCAACGGACACATGTATTCACTCCTACATTGCTCAAAAATTGCTGACAACAGATTGAATGATCTTTTAGTTAGGGTCTGCACAACTCCTGTGGCTTTTCCTAAATCCTCTGTGTGCAAGCGTGCACAATCGGAGAGTCAGATGCTCCGGACGGGTTCTGGGCTCAAATTACTATATTTGAGTCCTGGGTGCTTACACACTTTGCTAAATTGAATAATGGGCATACTTAGCAAGGTTGATTGATTGATTGATTGATTGATTGATTACAAGAGTTAAGTGAGCTATCAGGAGGTCTAGACTGTACATGTCGTGATGAGAAAGAGAGGGGTGCCATCTTGGGTGAGTGTTTGGAAGTCACTAGAGATTCGATGTGCATGTACAGAGTACGTATTCAAAAGCGTTTGTCTAAGTGAAAAATAATGCATAGTCCTGTGGCCTCTTCTACTATAGATCCGTAAAAGTCCAAAAACATACCGAAAAAAGTTTTTTTATGTGGTTTCATGACAGTGCGCCATGATGGCAGTTTAGACTAGGTAAGAAGCGCTGGCGCCATGATGGTAGTTTGATACCCCAAACCAGGAGCGGTTTCTTGAGAAAATCTGTTTTGACGCTTTTTCGCCTGCAACCACATAACGAGGCGCTGCTGCCCACCAGATCACCATCTAGATATTGGATCAACGTGTTCATTAAGTCATTGCACTTGCAGATCATACAGTATCATATATGCATATAAATGACTTGATTTTTAACACTTTGCCCAAATGTGCAATTAGTTATTGTCTTGCAATCAGTTTATGGAAAAAGGATCGTGAATAGACTTTAAAGGAAAACCTTAATCTAGAAAAGCAATATTTAAGGACCTGATAATATTTTTTAACGATAAACAACATTTTCTTATCAATTTCAGGTTCCCCCCAGAAGATCGTGGCGGAGCCTCCTCAAGTGCCTCAATTGGTTCCGACTTTGCTGCCGTCCTCGTCCATCTCGTAGAGCTAGCAAAGTCGGACCTGGGGCAGACTGAGATGGTGAGTAGGTGGATAATTTTAGTAGATGAATGATTGAGAGCATTAGTGGATGGATTAGTGCCTGTGTGCGCGCAAGTCAGTGAGTAAGGGGATGGACAAGTGACTGGATGAAATTAAATGAAAATGAAAAATTAAATGACAAAAGCTTTTTTATTGAGCATTAATGGCTAAGTAGTAGCTTCAAAGCGCTATAAGAAAGCATAAAAAATAAAACATAAAAGCGTAGGATTGGACGGTCCAGCTATCAAATGTTTCCGCATTCTGTTCCTTGTTCTCGGCTGTCATCTCCCATCTCCCAGTACTCAGCCTCTGAATAGTCCATGGCTAAATCAGTGGGTCAGCAAATATTTTTCAGCTCCTGTTTACAAGTTTGAGGCCCAGTGAATGGCTCTTGATTGTTCTGGGAGGTTGCTCCAGAGCTGTTCACCTTTGGCTCCTAGAGCGTCGCCCTTATTTTACTCTGTTCACTTTGTGGGGGGAGGATATCATGTTTGTGGTATCTGCAAACAGTTGTTCTTGGCGGGTGCATGTTCACCCACTTCTGTTGGAGCTTGGTGCCCTTGTTGTTATTCTCTCGTCGGATCGACATGCATCTACAGACCTGCTCCCTGTAGGACTGAAACCAAAGGTTTAAAGTCAATGTTGAAAAGGGTTGGCAAGAGTACTGCAAATCCCTGTGGCTGCCCACAGAGAACTGGCAGTCTCTCCCAACTTGACCTTTGTCGGATAGGAAAGATTGGACACAATAGAAGGCAGTATTTGTTAATCCCATCACCATCTCCAATCTCTGCATAAGTCTGGCATGGTCTACAATATCAAATGCTGCAGACAAGTAGAACATGATTAGTGCTGGCTGATGATTTTAAAGGGCGCATCATAGAAGATGTTCCCGCATGTCAGCTATGGCCAACTGGGTATCTGTCATGCTATGGCAGGCTTACCTCCGTTCCACACGCATTGACGATGAGTTTGCGAAGAGTCGCCGCACAATAAGCCATTGTACAAATTATTGCTGGCGGCAAAACGCCATCTCTGGGAAAAAACCTGTAAGGTAAAAAAAAAACAGAAGATGATTAATGCTTCTCTGAAAAGTAGCTAAGTGACACAACTGGAAAAACAATAAGGAAATCCCTGGGAAACAGCGTCCTGGGACCTATAAAGGCAGAGCCCTAAACTGACTCTAAAGGAAGGACTATATTGCAGGAACCTTAAGGAGGAACGCTAGGCTAAGCTGACCTAAAATGGACCATAGGAAGACATACACATGGCTAGCAAAAACAAGAGGAATCTAGAGATGGAGTCAAGCTAGGCACAAGGGATAAAGGAAACAACAGACCTGAGGGAAAGACAAAAGGGAATGTCGGACTATGGAGTCAAAGCCGGACGAATAACAACTAAACATTGTCTAGAGGAATCAGATCGAAGAAAGGCGAAAGTGGGCAAAACTTACCAGCTCGTTGATACGCGTCTGCTGTATGCAACCGGTTTGTTTAAATACACCGCTTCTGTCTGCGGCGCCTCGTAAGGCACGTCTGCCGTGGTGTCATGTGACTTCACCGCCATCTTGGTTGTGGCGGACCCGGCATCTAAGAGGTTTAGCAATGCCGCCATCTTAAGTGTGGCAAACAAGGAATTCGCTGCTACGGAATTAACAGCAGCCCGGTGGCTACATGCACGGGTTACACATCCCATCACTCGTGGATGTCGGTGCAGGACAAAAGTATCTCTCCTTGGTCAGAATACAGATTGTAGTTCATGAAGTAGCCCATGCTCTTCCAGATGTTGCCGGACCGTTCTTGTCACAATCTGTTCCATAACACGTGTTAATAAATGCTGCTTTGTGACCGGCGATAGTTCTTGCAATAGGTCGGGTCAGACATTGCTTTCTCAGTAGAGTAGTAATCACCCCTATCTTCCATGCCTTTGGCAGCTCCCCAGTGGATAAACTAAGGTTGACCATTCCCGTTACCTCTGGGTGGAGGATATTTCTGTGCTGTTTAATGACATTTGTGGGCAGTGGATCTAGTGGGGATGATGACAGACCAATGGAGAGAATGATCTCTTTGACTTCTTCATGTGAGGGAAGATAGAAATAGAGAAGAAAAGAGTTGCGGGCCAGGAACTGCTGCCTTTAATGACTGAGGTGAGTTCCTTCAAACTTGCCCACCCAGCCCTTTCCTTTTACTATTTTGGGATAGGTGTTCCCTCTCTGTCCCCTGGGTTTGAGGACCAGTAATATTTTCAAGGGTCAGCGATTTTCTTAGGTAGCCATGGGAAGGAGTAGGAAGTGTGGGGGGGGAAGCGTCTTCATGATAGTGATGGTGAAAGGGGTCATGGACAGCAAGGGTGTGCGGAGTCACTTCTCTATGGGATTTCAGCTGAGTTGGAATGGTGTGCAAGAGGCTAATCTTAATGTAATCACTAGGGGTAGAAGGACATTAAGTAGGGGTGTCCACAGTTTTACTGTCTAATCTACCACCAGAAGCATTCTTGGGAGTGGTAGAGACACTTTTATTGTTGCAATACTGGGCTATTTACCGGGACACATTGGTCAGTATGTGCAGGTTTAATTTCTGCTTTCACTTCTCCCTATGTGGGTGGCATGGGAATTGTATAACTGCTTCTTTACAGGTGATGGAGGACAGCTAGTTGGCTCGTGGATGTGGGGCATGTGGCTGTGCTGGTTGTAGTGGTGCCTGGTGAGGGAGTGTTCAGTAGGCCATGTGTGTTCTTGTGCCACCTAGCAGCTCTGAGTCATTAGCTAAGGGTCTTTCGCTGGGGGAGGGATCTGGATGTCGCCTATGGATAAATGTCTCTGCTTCATCAAATTGTGGGTATGAGTCAGGTGACTGCCCACCTATCCTGTTGCTTTCTTGGATCGGTGTCTATGGTTCCTACATGTGGCCCTGTTCCCTGTCTTTGCTCCCTGTGCTCTGACTTCTGCCGTTGTGTCTGTGTGGGTGTGTACAATAGAAGAGGTATTTACCTATCACAAGCCCTTCCCTTCTCAGATGCTTTCTATCCTGCTCAGATGGTGTAAATATAAGGATGACTTGAGCCCCTTGACTTTGACTAATCTGTTGTGTTATTTCTGTTTACTTCCTTTACTCAGTTGGCCTCCTGAGGGTGGCGGAGGGGCTGTGCAGGTAAGATCTGCTGTATGTTGTGCGCTGCGAGGGTGTGGAGCATTTCATGGGGCAAATGTATATGCTGTTTACCTTATAATTCAGTTAGTCTGTCCTCTGATGTGACCCCCTCTAGTTGTGCCTGAACAGTCCCAGGGCCAGTGGCCTAATTAGACTGCTGGAGTGCCTACATAGCTACTTAATTGTGTGTCACTGTATTTCCCGTTGTCTTGGTGACCCCTATCTGTGCCATGACTTGTCTTTATCTTCTGTTTAGAATTAAATTGATATGACGTGGAGTGTATTGTTTTTAGAATGACTGAAATTTTGCTTGTACTACTGTTATAATGAAAATACCTAACTCTCTGTGTACAAATCTCTGTATGTTTTTCTCATAAACCTGCTTTTAAAAAGGGTCATTTGTTTTGGTTTGTTTGTTTTGTGACATCTATTTTGCAGCTTGTCAAACCATCTATTGTGTTAGGGATATCGTCCATGAAATGATCCGAATGCCCCGTACTGTACATGAACGTTCAGCTGGCAGATCAGTTGCACTTATATCACCCTTAATGTTCAGCATATAGCAACATGGGTGTCATTCAGTGTTTCTCATGGATACTGGGGCTCCACAGATTCAGCATCTTTGAACCTCACCTGGGCAGCTTCCACTTTCAGAAGTTTTAACAAGCTTCCACTTCAGGATGACCCCAGATGGGGTCCTCAAAGCCGCATCCCGACCTCCTCGTGACCCTGGGCATCAGCTGGTGTCATGATCTCACTACTATGTAGTAGCCTCCGTGTCATCCGTTACCTCTGTTCCTGTTTTTTCAGCGTGTCACAGAGACCTAGGACGCCGTTTGTAATTTTTCTGTGTAAAGGTATTTTTTTTTATGTCATGTCGCATAAAACGGGATTTGAACCTTCAGGAAATTGTGGGGACGATGTTGATCTCTGACCCTCACTTCCTATGCCGTTGGTGCCTCGGTGTCGGTCACAACCCTGTGGCCTGTCAATCTATTATTCCCAAGATCCTTGGGCTTCAGGCCAAACACCTCTCCTAGCTTCCACCTGAATTTGCCGCACAGTGTCTATTGAGTATCTGCAGCTGTGAAAATTACCAGGCGCTCCCAAACATTCGAAAAGTAGCCTTTACATTGCAACGACTACAGTGGTGAATTTGACAGCTGCATGCGTTCGTTAGCCCAATCTGACACAATTTAAGGTGTTGTTCAGCGACTTTGTAAAGAATGCAATTGTCTGTTATCCAATCACTCCTTGTTCGGTGTTTGTACACTAGTTACAAATGTTGATCATTTAATTTCCATATGCTCTTGTTTTGTTTTAAATGGGTCGGTAAAGTCTTGACACTTGTAAGAGACTGCGGCGTCTCAGAACCAAATACCAGGCTGAAAAGGCCAATCAGAGAAAGTACACGCGCATTGGCAACACGACTTGCATTCCTGACTTGACATGTAGCTTTTAAACTGATTAAAATGCCACTTGTTTGCCAATATCCATTATGTATCTGCAATCTTTGTGACTAAAAAGGTACTTCTGAGTATTCTGGTATTTGGGGCCCCACTGTGAAATGACCCCCCAAAACAGACTGACAGTAAACCCCTTAGTACTACAAAATGCAGACTGAACCTCCTATTGTGTGCTCAAAGTTATTAAAATGACTTGCTCACGATAGACTTCGCTATACCACACAATTCCGTAAAGTTGACGCAATTGAATATCTCTGGTGACAAATATTTATAAAAGTGCTTTCTGATAAATCTCGTCTTCAACCATGAAACGTGCAACCAACAGCACAATTCACGATTCCGTAAGGCAAGCAATTCAATATCTCTGGTGACACATGTTTTGAAAAGTGCTCTCTCTTGAATCTCGGCTTCTACCATGAAACGTGTGAGCCGACATTCAGACAATCATGAAGTTCTCCATCGGCAGGCAGATCACACACATGTATTCCAACAAATGTTATTGTGTGGCAATTTTTTCCGACGCATATCTTTTGTGACTTACTGTAGCTTCTTTTTTTCGCAATCTGCATTCGCTGTTGTAACGTGGTATGGTCTTGTGATCTTTGGGATGAGGAGAACATGGAAATCATTGATAAATCCAAACGTATGTTTTAAAAAAAAACTTTCTGCACTCCCTCCAAGCAAAGCCAATGAGTTGATCTATCTCGAATCGGGGGTTGAGGCCAATCACTCATTCTTTAAATACTTTTTAAATATTATGATGCGATCACCAAACAATTTCACTAAAAGAATTTTAGAAGATGTAATCTGTCGTGATTCAACTAAGGGGCATTCATGGCTATTAGCTATTACACAACGTTTGAACATATGGAATGTGAACATTACTGAATTCTGTGGATTCGTTCTATCTAGGAATGTGTATCAATCTTATTTGGCGCGTCTGCTAGATATACAAGAAAATAATTGGGAAGCTAATTGATTAACAAAATCATCGGTGCAATCACATGTTCCTTTTATTGAATTAAATGCGCCTTTATATTTGTCAATTCATACATCAAGATTTACATGCCTCTTGCTGATGCGTTTCCGATTAAACATTTTCCCATTAGCGGATCGGTATTATAAGCTTGGTCTCATTGACTCTCATAAATGTGATTGTGGAAAAGAGATTGACTCCCTGGAGCGTGTGATATTGTTTTGGCCATTTTACCATACTCTGAGAAGGACATTTTAGTTGCCACTATTCAGAGAATTGGGTTCCAAACAAGTCAAACCCCTGTTGTTTTACATAAGACTAATGAACTCTAGCCCAGTAATTTATGTGTTGGATACGTTTTTGAATGCCATTAATTTCTTGAAGAAAAGCAAAAAAGTAGATCTTTAATTTAAACTCCCTTCCTGCTTTTATAGGCACACTTGTTTTAGTTCTTATTCATTAGTGTGTATTTTAATGTGCACAGAATTGTAGTTTGTATGTAGTTTGTAATTTATATATTTTTATGAACTTTTATGAATTTTTCTAACATTCGAAATAAAGTGCTTCTGTCTGTCATACGGGTCTCTCTGTCATACGGTCTCTCTTATGAGGTGTGGCATGGATGGCACCATTCATGCTCTCCCAGGATTGTCAGATCGCCCGACATCTGGTCAGCACCGGCAATCCTTGGCACCAGCAGCCATCAATTTTGTAGAGCCAGCCCAAAGGGACCAACCTCAAGGCACCACCACTGATCTTCTGCTCTTTCCCTTTCTGGGCCTCAGGACTGTTCCTACTGCTCTCGTTCTTGGGGTCGGGATCGACCCCAGGACAAGGTTTCTGGTTGAGGCCATCACCGATCCCAGGGGAATCGAGCACCCAGAGTTCAAGGTCTTCCGGGTAGAGCCACTTGGAGCCATTGCCTCTTTTCCCTTCAGCTAATGCGACACCTGAGGAGACTGACAGATTTAGGAGCTATATGCTTCATGTTTTTGATAGTCTTCCTCCTCCCCCTGAGGTTACTTAGGCTGTCGTCCCCCTTTCATCTTCCACTGCTTCATTGGTAATTGATGAATCCAGGCAGTTCTCCCCTCCTGAAACTTCATCTACTACTATGATGGCGGAGTCTCTTCCGACACCAGCACTGATGTCGGCACCACAGGCCCGGCCTTCTGCCTAGGCATCTGGGTCTCTTTCTGGAGTTACTGTATAGTGTCCTTCTGTTCCCTTTGTCGGTTACTCGGGCTCTTTAAAGGGCAAATCTATTTCTAACAATTTCCCTATGGATAGTCCTTCTCAGATTTTGCTATCTTGCTGTGGGAAAAAGTCCTCCCGATCACATCACAGTACATTCTACTTCGGGGCGTGCGGCAACATCTACCTTTATCCGAAGCGTGGTCCTGCAGGACATATGTTCAGCTGCTATATCGTCGTCCTTGCAAACATTTGCTAGGCACTATTACCTTGGCTCTTCGTCACGTGCAGAATCTTCCTTTGGCCGTGCAGTCCTACAGAATGCCTTCGTGGTAGATTCATAAAATTAGTCCCAATAAAGGCCCATCTCCTAAATTGCGCATTTCTTTGGGAGCAGTTCAAAGATGCCGAATCTGTGGAGCCCCAGTATCCACGAGAAGAACAAATTACTTACCCTCTGGGTTACTTTGTTTCTGATGGATACAAGAAAGCTCTGTAGGTTTGGTATCTCCCTCCAAACCTCCCTTTGAATCATGATTAGTATCTTAGTTTTTAGGTTTCCATGGTGCTGTGGCATGCAGTCTAGGAACTAAGGTAATGGATGGCACGGTGGCTGCTTTATAGCAGCAGTGAGGTCACAACGGCCTATGCCCAATGTCACCAGGTGTTCTGAATGTATCATCAAGGATGCCACCTGGTGTCGTCCTGGAGGGGATGCTTGTAAAAGCTTCCGAGAGTGGAACCGGCGCAGGCGTTTGCTTGTATCCATCAGCAACAAAGTTCCTCTACGGGTTAGTGACGTGTTCTTCTGAACAAAGCAAAGGACCCTTGGCTCACACTCCCATAATGATTGTATATTATTCTCAGTGTGAGTTAAAGTTCATTTGCTTCAATCAGAACCATTAATTGGCACCCATGTTGCAGTGTGCTGAAATTGAATTGGAATATAATTGGAAGCTATATGTCCACTGAAATGCAAGATGCATTCCTATACAGGGATATGGAAAGATACATGAAGCATCTCATTAATCCAGTGTATGGAATTATATGGGTTATGCTGTATGGGTATCACCTTAACTCTCCCTGTAAGCAATTGGATGTACATTTTCTAGTTGATTTCTTTTGGGGTTAATACAGAAACCTGCGTTACGGGGCTAGCTTCCAGGAACAACTTTCTCATACATGGTATTGTAATATGCCATTACATTGTCTGCAGAGGTTTTGATGGCTTGTAAATCTATTCCACATACTTCGTCCATTCTCAGTTTAAATTTTGCTTGGTCAGATTGAGCAGGGGAATTGGCAGGGTTGCTACGTGCAGAATGTATCTAGTTTGGGTCCAACACCACAAAGGCATCCCCAAGCCAATTACTCATGGAGGCCCGCAGAGAATTTTCCTCACTCAGTGTTTTTTCTTTCTCAAGAAGGGTGAAAAGCGCCCCCCTCATTTGCGGCAGGGGGCGACAGCACCCCCTGCCAGCCGAGGGTGTGAAGGGCACCGTAACAAAAGTGGTAACTTGTTCCTGTCTAAATATACCCACTTGTGTTTCTAAAGTACCCAATGCATTAGTAATCTTCTGTAATTCAGATTCCATCACTTTCAATTATTAGGCTTGCTAACAATCTGTTGGACCTTCGGGGTGTCCAAAGAAAGTGATGGAAGTTAGACTTCCCTGTTACCCTCGCCGCCAGTCTAAACTAGCTGAAAGGGAAAAAAAGGTCCACAAGGACCAGCGTGGACACCTTGTCAGCCTGCACCTGAAAGATACAAGCAACAAGAAGCATGTAATTAGTCTCTGACTTAACTAAGTGTGTTATACTGCTACAGATTGCAATCAGGGTTATGCTTACCTAACAGAACCCCCTTGCTGGCCTACCGGGTGCAGCTGTAGGCGGTAAGAACCTTGTAACGGTTCTTATTGTAACGGCAGATAGCGTATTCTTTACTGTATACTTGGCTTGTTGGAAATGCGCTGCAGAATTGTGCCCAGGTAACAGCGGCACCAAATAACTACGAGCGCTAGCCCAGAGTGAGTGAAGCACAAACAGAATGACAAAGACAAAGTCAAAACAAGCCAGCTCCGGTACCAGTCGTATCCAAATAACAATAGCAAAGGAATAAGATGAAAGCAGGTAGGGGTCACAGAGCCAGGGGTCTAATAGCCAGATCGAGCAACGCAGTACAAAACAGTAAACACAGAATAGTCAGCAAGCAGTCTGAGTCACTTAGCGTTCTAAACATCAGGTCTCAAGAATCTCCACGCAAAGTCCAATTGTTGTTAGCAAGCGATGAACATAAGTTAGTGTCTTCCTTAAAAGGGCAATAGCCCTGGACATAAACAAAGGACTTCAATTCGTAATCTGTATTGAGCGGCAGCACTCGCTTTGGTAAGACGAGCCACCATCTTGAAAGGTCCAATAGTCATATGAAAAGCATAGGAACATATGTAACTAATTAACATAACTGTATCGCAGGGTTCAGCCCGTAACCGGGTACCTTACCTGCATATACCCTGAAGCAATCTGGGTTGCCAATTGTATCATTGGCAGAAGGACCATGGGGTAACCGTGATCCTTTGCGCCCTAGATGGAATCCTAACATGTAACTGCCTGGAGCCCCACAGTCCAGAAGGACAGTTACTGGTATCTGAATACCTGATTTCTTGGCCAAAAGGGTCCCTTTCAGCAAAAGATGCACCGTTTTCTTGGCCACCGCAGGTCCCGAAACCTGGGACCCCACTCGGTTGTTAAGGGCCCCCTTGCCTATAACACCGAGGTCTTTTGCCTTCTTGGGTTTCACTGGGCAATGGGCCACAAGATGACCCTCTTTGCCACAGTATAGGCAGAGGTTGTTATCCCTCCGCCTATTCCTTTCTTTGGCCGAGATGTTATGACCAGCTCCTAGAACCATCAGTTCAACCAGGTCCGACATGACAGGTGTCACTTGATGGAAGACCAGGACAGGAGGAGGTCTCTGACCTCTCCGGAGCTTCCTTGCCCACAACTGGTGCTTCATTCGGAGGGTAAGTCCGAAGAAGGCATCCAGTGTTTCAGGGAGAGGATCCCCCATCATAATGGTGTCCTGGATCTCCCCCTTTAAACCACAATGGAAAATTGAGATTTTCATCTCCTCAGAATAATTGGCCCCAGCGGCCAATGTGGAGAAGCAAACAACGTAATTGATAATGTTCGCTTCTCCCTGTTCAATCTCCATAAGCTCCTGGCACCTGGAGATGGCATGGTATTGTTGCTGGAAGACACCAGCAAATGCCTGCTTGAACAGAGCGTAGTACTGCAGGAGGATACTCTGACTCTCGAGTAGAAGGGCTGCCCACTGGAACGCATTGCCATCTAACAGTATCAGTATGAAACTGACCTGTTTGGCACTAGTCCCATAAAGGGCCGGCCAGGCTTGGAAATGCAGTTCACATTGTAACATGAACTGCTGGAACCCGAGAGGATCCCCAGAGTATCGCTTAGGCAATAGCGTAAGGGCCACGGGAGCGTGACCCGAACTAGGCAGATTTACTGGCCCTGGTCCCTCAGGGTCAGCAGGTCCAATTGGGGGACACCCAAGTCTACAGGTAAGGGAGGAGGTGGGGTAGCTCTGATACTGAGCATCGCAATAGCATCTTCCAGCACTTTCATTTGTGCTGCAAATGCGCCCTGAGTATCCTTGAGCTGTTGGCCCAGAATGGCTTGTGTTTGATGGGTATCAAACATCTGGCCCTGGAGGTTCAGTAGTATCTCCATAGAATTTGGGGTTTGTCTTCGGGGCCACCACCACTGGCTGCCCCAAATGCATTATCGTCCATTGCTCACACGAATAGGGTCTGAACACTCTGTTAGGCCTGGTCGTGTGAGCGACGATATTCCGCTGCCCCCCAACGTCTAGTCACCCCCCTGA
>JAUEJG010542782.1:0-12868 GCA_032274985.1 Desmognathus aureatus | reverse complement strand
GTTTTCCCCGCTCCGCATCAGCTGTTTTTAAACAGCTGATGCGGAGCGGGGAAAGCGGGGCCAGAAATCGAAGGGGGGACTTGTCCCCCTTCGATTTCTGGCCCCTCCTCCTGCATTCCTGCTTGGGGGCTTACGCTGTGAGCCCCCATGCAGGAATACCGCGGCCAACGTATATATACGTCGGCCGCACAGGAGGAGGCTTTGCGGGTGACGTATATATACGTCACCCGCACAGAAGGGGTTAATGTATGCAGAGCTCTCTGGAAAGGTGTAAGGCAGACCACAACAGACTTTATGGGTGCATAAGCACCTGTTTATTAATTTTCTTGTTTGAATACCACTGCTCTAAGGGGATGGGGGACGCTTGGCAAGGGGCCACTGCATCACCCCTCCAAAATCGCAGGGTGAATGGCATCTACCCGAGTCTACCCGCCAAACGGACACTGATTACTGGAGTAAAGAGGCACAAAGCCTTGCTGTCCACAAACATCACCAGAAGGGAACCTCTAGCAGTCAGAAAAGGCAGGATCAGAGCCTGCAGTGGTCGGGGGCCATCAAGAGCTTGAGCGGTGGTCGGGGTATGTGGTGCGGGGCGGACCGGGAGAGGGGACCGTAAAGAGCATCTTAAAGGCACTCCTGCATACGTTCAAAAGTCCACGCAAAGTGAAAGTGTCTTCCTTGCACACTTTGGAAAGGCCTCTTGTGCGTGAACGGGGCGTGTGTCGGTAGGAAACCTATCGGACAGCACCAGTTAAAGGAGAACTGTGCTCCAGGAGTTCTCCTTTAATTTAAAACCCCCTCCCCAGCCCCCCGCATCCTCCCAAAACTTGCCTCAATTTGCGCGCTCTAGCACCCAAGGGCAGAAGCCGAAATATCGGCCTCTGCCCCGCGAGTGGGGAGCCATCTGTGCATGCATCATTGACTGACGCATGCGCAGATGGTCCAGGGTAGTGTCCCGGGTCGTTTTGGAGCATCTGCGCACGCGCAGATGGTCCCGGTTCCCGGCTCGAAATGACCCAGGACACTACCCGGGACGATCTGCGCATGCGTCATTCAATGACGCACGCACAGATGGCTCCCTGCTCGCGGGGATCTGAGGGTGTATTTTTGGTCTTCCTCCCTTTGATCTGAGCAGGTCGGAGAGAATTACTAATTCTACCAAAGACATTCTACCAGGACGATTCTACCAAAATAACATTCTATCAAAAGTAGTACATGAATAAACTGGATATAGGGAGGAATGAGAGGGTAGGATGGAAGGATGGCTAAGGAAGTGAAATGCAGAGGAGAGACTAAATGGAAAAAGGACGTGGGTGACACTTTGGAAAATGGAGATGGCATGTTGGAGAAGGTGAATAGGACTATATGAGGGAAGATGGAGAGCAATGCACACAGACTGGGCAAAGAGACATAAATAAAAATACCACGCATTTATAGAGTGTTTTCATGCAGGAATTCTTCGTTATAATCCGTGTTCTAACATTCGAACCATGAAGGCTGAGATGGCCCACCATGCTTTCGAACACGTGTCTGAAGGTTGCACTTAGCTCTTTAACCCGAACACATTAGCTATTGAGGTATTTTACCAGCTTAAATGAGCTATGCTTGGGATACACAGACATAAATGTAGAGGAAGAATGGGGATCAGAAATATGGAGAAGGTATCAGGAACATAAAATATATACAGACATATGGCAAACAAACGGTCATCTCCTAAGACAAGTCAAAAAGAAAGAGTGAAAAAAGATTAATATGGCTGTGAGAGAAAATAGCCCATTAGAACTTACCGATTACACAAGCTACTTTTCTAAAGCCTAAGATGAGTTAGTAGAGGGGGAGAGTTAGTGGGGAAGCTGGTGTCTGCCTCACGGCCAAATGCCAAGCCACACCTACACATCGCCACATCTAACACCCCCTACATCAGTTTACCATTTTTAGATGGACAGGTTGGTTGAGAGGTTTAACAAAACCTTAAGGGAAACTCTTAAAGTAGGCACAGCAAATATTTGATATCAATTAATACTGTGGGCTTTGTTTACTGTTCAGAAAACCCCACAGTCCTCTACTGGATTTTTATCCCGTGAACTTGTTTACCATCGCAACCCTTAAGACGTGTTAGATCTGTTGAGCGAAAGATGGAAGGACAAAGAGGAGACTGATACCAACTTTGCCAAGTATGTCCAACATACGCAACAACCTATGATTGCAGTGCAGGAAGTTGTAAAAGTCAACTTAAAAGTTGCTGAAGAAAATCAGAAAGGACAGTATGACAGGCCAAAATCTGTACTTTTAAAGAGGGAGAAAAAGTCTGAGTGCTAATCCCATCGCAGGATAACATAATTCGAGCCCAATGGAGAGGACCCTATGAGATCGTTAAAGTCTTGGGGCCAGTTAACTAGAGAATCCCACAGTTGGATCAATTGGCTAAATAAGTGGGTTGAGGGGGATACCCCCAAGTAAGTGTACATATAACGAATGGCCTTATAGCCATTAAAATGATCATGGGATTAAGGTCCCGTCCTCCTTATCTGACATTCAGGAAGAAGCTATTCAGGCTTATCTAAGGCATTTCGTGGACTTATACTCTGATATCCCTGGTAAAGCCAAGGGAGTGGAACATCACATTAATATACCACCTGGGAACCTGTTTTTTTAAGATCTTTCCAGATGCCAGAGTCTCTGAGAGATATTGTTGGGCAAGAGGTCCTGAACTGCTTAAAGCAAGATCATACAAAAGTCTAAGAGTGGGTTGGCATCCCTCTGTTCTAGTTTAGAAACTGGACATCCAGTTTCAGTATAGACTTAAGGAGGGTCAACAAGATATAAGAATTTGATACCTACCTAATGCCACTTATAGATGAACTGGTGGAGTTTGGGCAATGCTAGGTTTATTTCCACCTTAGACCTGACAAAGCAGTATTTTCAGGTACCTCCAGCCCTGACAGGGAAAAGACAGTCTTCCTAATCCCTCATGGGTAATGCAGATTTCTAGTACTCCCTTTCGGCCTGCAGGGCTCACCAGCCACATATTAAGCTGATGATGACAACCTCCTAAAGCCATGCCACAAATTTGCTGGTGCATATTTAGAAGACACTGTAATGCATACTAGGAAGAGCACCTGGAACATCTTTACTTGATTGGTTAGGCAATGAGATGTGCAGGGTTAACAGCTAACCCACCGAAATGTTAACTGGACCAAGCTTGAGTAATATATCTGGGACTCCAAGTTGGAGAATGTCAAGACAATAATTTTTATTGGTCAGATTTGTCTGAATATTTTCACCTGTTCTGGGACACAGAGGACCCCAGGCACAGGTGGTGTGTGTGTATTTAACTCAGTGTTAGGCAGAGGGTATGGTTTTTGCCCCAGTAGTTGAGAAGGTCTTTTTGACTTGTTCAAGGTCTTTAGGACCCTGGGACTAAGTCACCCCTCTCAACTGTGCACTTCACCAAAACTGGAGCACTTACGTCCACAGTCATGCGTATAATCGCTAAAATGACCACTTGGCACCACTAGGTGGCCACCTTGCATTGTGTAAAAGGGCCACTTGTACGCACCAGTATTTTGAAGTCCTTATACACCTCCGGGGTCTCGGCGACCCCTGGGTGGTGAGAAAAAACGTGGGTGGTTCCTGGGCTCCCACCCCTTTTGTAGGAGACTTGGTTGTCTCAGCTCTGTTTCCAATTAGTGCCGACCGAGCGGTCCCTTCTCCCTGTGCTCCAACCTGAGAGTGACTCCTTAGGACAAGTTCTCGGAGCTGGAGTGTTACCTTAGGATGTTCCCTTGGGTTTGCCACCCCGCTCCCCTCTAGGTTAGGTGTAGGAGAGGCTCATGCAGTGAGACTTGCAAGCGACCATTTGTGTGCCTTTGCGCACCATTAGCTAATATAGAGCTCGCACTTCCCTCGGTGCATCAGCCCAGACAAGTTCCCTAAGGACCTGGGGCTAAAACTGTGTATTAGGGTGTCCCCTGTCGGCCCCTACCCTTTCCTTGGGTAGGTGTCAACTTTCTGAGGCTCAGGCAGTGGAGTTCTGCCTGAACCGACAATTGTGCGATTAATGCGTAGTTTGTCTTTTGTGTCTATAAAAAGTTTTAAACTCATCATAGCACAAAGTGCAAGTGTGCACGACTGACTTTAACAGTTGGGGGAGGTGTACAGGGTCACTTCCTGTGACCTGTACTATGAAACTCGGAGGTATCGATTTTGTCTTCAGCCTCGTGACTGAGACAAAGGGATAGCCTCTCCAAAAATGGAGTCTGGGGGCGTTGCTGCCCCTGAGCTCCAGGAAGGTCGAGTTACAGGTCACCAGGGTCCTGCCTTCTGGCCCGGAACACCAATAGGTGTGCTTTGGGGCAGCTCGCCACTCCACTAATGAGTGAACGAGATCAGGCAGTTTTCTAAGCTCCTATGGAATTCATAAGGACCCCAGAGGATTACAATAGAGCTTACCCCGGTCTTTCTTTCTTTGACCTTTGGACTTAAAGGAGCTCTCTTGAGGGGAATAGTGCCTCGTGCCAGATTCCCGGTGTCCTGTGCCACGCCAGCACAGGTGATCTAGTAGCTGTTCCTGTATCCTCCTGTCCCTCTCGTCGATCATGTCCAGAGCCGGAGCTTTTTTTGAATCTTCAGGCAGCAACGGTAAAGCCTTGTGTGCGTCTCGTCGACTGCTCCAACCTACTTACCTGTACCGCTTTATTTTGACCTATTTTTGCAAATACCGATGAAATTTAGGAATCCTCAAGGAAACGTACTTCTCCTGATTTTCTGCACTTTTTTGACTGTAAATAAAAGAATGGTTTATTTTTGCAACGATTGGCTCTGACCATCTTTTTAAGTATTTTGGTGTTTTGGCTATTGAGAGCTCAATGATCCCCGTTTAACGTGTGAAGTTATCCTAGCGTTGTCTGCAGTGCAGAGCCCAGGCTCTGAACTTCCACGTGTTTTGATTGTACGAAGTCCAGGATTACTACCACCCTGAGCCCTTTCGTCACAAAGAAAGCCCTATTCAACATGTGGAGGCCAAAATCCATGCTATTCAGCAAATTGAACATCCTAAGAAACCTAAGGGCAATTTTAGGGTTCATAAGGTATTACCGTAAGTTCATTCCAAACGTTTCAGCAGTTGTAGAGCTCTTAATTAACCGATTGTTAGGTTAAGTGGGATGCAGAAGTAAAGCTTTTTATTGGTTTAAGTACAGGATGTGTCATCCCCCATTATTAACAATGCCCAACTTCAACGATCCCTTCCTCCTGCTAACAGGGACTTCAGTGGTTGGGTTGGGAGCTATCCTGTCGCAAAGATGAAATTGAATAGAGCAACTAATACAGTTCTTAAGCTCTGAACTGTTCCCTGGAGAGAGAAATGACTCTACAATTGAGTTATAAGCCTTAGCAATCAAGTGGGCTTTAGACTCAGGCCTGGGGTGAAAATTCAGGTGTAGCCCAGCAGAGGAGGCAACACATACTTGGGGTGAGAATTCAGGTGGAGGGGCCCACGAAAGAAGCGACCAAGTGGTGATAATATTGAACCATAACTGCATCCCAAGGTGGCAGCCCAAGACAGGGGTTATAACATGGTAATAGAAAGGGACAGGCTCATTAAGGTAGTGGTGGCCCTGGGCGTGGCCTTGAAACTTGACCTGTACTTTTTTTGGAAATTCTGTTTCTGGGATGTGAGTGTCTGACTTTATTAGGTGGACATCCTGGACGTGGCCTACGAGTTCTTATTTCCTCCTTTCATTGAGGAGTCTGATTTGTACATAGACTATTAAATGGCAAAGTCATTGGACAATTGGAAACTGGGTGGCAGTTTTCCTAAGAGGGGAAATGTATTTAAAACATTTCTATCACGCTCAATAAATTTGTATAATGCTCAAGCCCTCAGGCATCAGGGCGCTTGTTATGTTTGAAGTTTTGTAGGTAGCACCATCTTTTATGTTAGCTTTGGCCATTCACTGAAAAGACCCACTGTACCCACTATGTCTATTTGAACGGGTCTGTCACACCCACCGACCATCTCACTAGGCCTTCAGACACTGTATAATCAGTCTCCAACCCCACTCCTATGTCTCACCAGTCTCCTACCAGCACACTATCTCACCAGTATTTCACCCTCACACCATCTAGGCAGTCCCCCTCATGCACCGAACCACCAGTTTTGCACCCCTGTAAGTCCAGTCCAACAACCACAAACAATCACCAGCAGCCCACACAGCCAACCACTATTTCACAGATGCACGCTCCACTTTCTCACCAATCCAACACCCACACACCATCTCACCAGTCCACCACCAATACACTAACCTACCATACAACCATTCCCTCCCAATCAATCATCTTGCCTGTCCCCCACCATCCTATCCCCACCATCTCACCAGTTACTGACCCTCCATCTTACCAGTTCTCTACCCAGCAACCAATCTGACTGACATTTCCCTCGCCCAATCATTTCCCCAATCCCCAGCCACCATCTCACCAGTCACCAACCTTCTCACTTTCTACCACCCACTGTCTCACCAGTCTCTCATTCAAACACCCATACACCTCTTCAGACCCTCATTGGTCCACCGCCCGCACTGCCGAACCAATCTTCCACAACCATCTCCCTCATCCACCTGCCAAGCTATCGTTTCACCAGCCCTCCAACAGCCCAGCCACAAACTTATGAGTTCCCCAATCAAGCACTGTAACAAGTACCCCCATTCACTGTCTCACCCAGTCCTCACCCATTGTCTCACCAGTCCCCATCTACACACCCATCCACAATGCCACAAGCCTCCCACTCAGTATCTCACCAGTCACCCACCCACACACTCACCATCTCACTAGTCCCCTGCGCACTCTGACTAATCGCCCACCTATTCTTCTCATCTGTCTTCTACCAATATATCCTCTCACCCACACATCTTTTCAGTCCCTCACGCATGCAGTCTCAATAGTTCTTTACCCACCCACCCCTTAGCAGTTACCCAACCACTGTCTCACTAGTCACCCCAGTATCCGACCCACCTGTCTCACCACTCTCCACCATAACGCTCTCTCCTGTCCCTCACCCACATAAAACCCAACTAACCCGTACCTCACCTACGCATCCACCGTTTCACCAGTCCGCCACACACCCACTCACCAGTCTTCCACCAACCCGTTGTCTCACCAGTCCCCAACAAGCCACCATCTTACGGTTTCCTCAGCCACTGTATCACCAGTCTCCCACCCCTATTTTCTTTCTTGCCAGTCCCCTATCCACTCACCATCTCACCAGTCACCCCACACACTGTACCAACTTATCACCAACCCTGCAGTTGGCAAACCCTCTTTCTCAACAGACATCATCCAATCCACCATCTCCGCAGTCCTTCACCCACCCACCTGTCTCACATCTCAACCCACAAATCTCACAAGCCCCAATTTCACCAGTCTCTCAACAACCCGCCCACTCATGTCTCTCCAGTCCACCACCTGCCTCTACATCAGTGGTTCTCAAACTATGGGTTGTGACCCTTTTTTGGGTCGGGGAGCCATGGTAGTTGGGTCCAGGCTGAGAGACAGAAAAATTGCAGGGAGTCATGCAGGGTTAGTGGGCATTAACATGAATGGTTTTATATGCAAAGAAAACTGGTGAAATTGAAAATAACTTTTGTTTGGGTCGCAAGTCAAATATTTGTCGCTCAGTGGAGCTCAATTTGAAACACCTGTCAGTCAATGGGGTCTCGACAGAAATTTTGTCGCTCAATGGGTCCCGGCATGTAAAAGTTTGAGAACCACTGCTATACAAACACCCATCATACTAGTCTCTCACCAACCCATCCCCCATCTCATCAGTCCTCCTCCCCCACTGTAAAACCACCCACTATTTCTACGGTTCTATGTGATTTCAGCGCCACAAATTCAGCGCTAATCTCCCCATCCCACCAGCCAGCTGCATTTAGAATGTGTGACAGGTGTACTAGAGAAATCTCTAGGTAGCCTGCAGGCTGGGCTTTTCTCTAGCCAGTCACACTATATTTAAATACGTGGGGTTCCACCCCCGTAGCCCCTTTTCTTCTCCCCCACCACCACCCCTTCTCCATTTCTTCAACCCTGTTTTTTTAACATCTGCTGCCCTCCTCGCTTTACCCTCCGTCCCTTTCCATCTTCCTGGTTCCCTTCCCAAGCCTTATTCATCCAATGCGGCAATTTACTGCAACGCCCTATTGGAGGCACGCTGGGCGCTGAATTCGAGCAGAAAGGTGAGACAATGAGTGAAAAAATAAAAGGCGCCGAAGTGGGTCCCTGCACCATAAGACAACAACGGGTAGTGGCTCTAAAAGAGGCAAGCGCAGTAACAGAGGTGCGAAATTCACCTGATACAATTTCTACACCCACCAAATAACCCATATCCTATGTCTCACCTACCCGCTCTCCACAGCACTAGCTCCCACCCAAACATTTTCTCCAGTCCCTCATCCACCTAACTTCCATATAAGTACCTCAGCTACCCATTCACTCTTTCACCAGTCTATCACCCACCCATTACCAGTCTCAAACCAACCCTTTGTCTAACCCATCCCCGCCCACACTGTCTAAACAATATCCCGCCTACCGTTGCCCCAGTTTCTCCTTCACTTTCTCACTAGTCCCCAAACAAGCCACTATCTCTCTAGTTCTCCAGTCACTGTATAACCAGTCTCCCACTGTCTCACTGGTCCTCTACCCACACAACATCTCAACAGTCCCCGCACCCCCCACACACACACACGTAACCACAGGTTTTGCTCCCTCCATCTCACCAGAACCCTGCCTACAAAACCACGCATGATCTCACCAGTCTCCCGCCCACCACCCACAAGTGCCACAGTATTACCTGCCCCACCCACCATCTCACCAATCACCCATCTCAACAGCCCTTCATCAATCCACCGTCTCCTCACCCCCTAGCTCCGCACTCAAAACAAAAGATAGTCCCACCCCTTCAGTGAGAGATAACCAGCCTTGCTTGGACAAGTTTCGGCCTTGTTGGGCCTCATCAGTAAGGTGCAGCTTGAGCCTCTAGGCACAGCAAGCACATGGTCCACGTCAGGGAATATCTGTCCTTGAGCAAAGCAAAAATTGATGGATAAAAAAGTTAGAATTAATGCATGTCACTGGGTGTACCTCGGGGCAGCTTAACATACCATCATTTTTTTGCCTGTGTGTGCCATTGCTTCATAGGAGAGACCATTATGCAAATGAGTCCCGACACCACCAATGGCAGCAGTCGAATCTGAAAAGCTATGGTCTCACCCCTTCAGTGCAAGATAACAAGCATACCTCATACCAGTCCCCCACCCACCTCATCAGTCCCCCACCCACACATCCACCTATATCTCACCAGTCCCCTATCCACCAACTCGCAATAACCCATGCAGCAAACTCCCCAGTACCGCACCAATCCATCATCTCCACAAACCATCTTCCCAGTCCCTCACACACCCACCATCTCACCGGTCTCACAACTAGCCACCTCTCACCAGTCCCCCACTGTCTCACCGACAACCCACCCACAAACCATCTCACCAGACACCATCAACCAACCGTCTCCCCGTCCCTCACACCAGTCTATCACCAACCCAGGCACCATCTTACCAATCCACTATCTCACCTCTCCACCCACTGTCTCCCCAGTCCCTCACCTCCTGACCATCTCACCAGTCCCACCCACCACCTCACAGTCCCCCACCCAAACATCCACCCACCACCTCATCAGTCCCCCACACACACATCCACCCATCTCACCAGTCCCCTATCCACCATCTCGCAATAGCCCATGCAGCATTTTCACCAGTACCCCACCAATCCATCATCTTCACACACAATCTTCCTAGTCCCTCACACACCCACCATCTCACCAGTCTCCCAACTAGACACCTCTCTCACCAGTCCCCCGCTGTTTCACCAGCAACCCACCCACAAACCATCTCATCAGACCCCGTCAACCGTCTCCCCAGTCCCTTATCTACCTAACCCTATCTCACTAGACCCTCGCCCACCCACACACCAGTGACAGTCTATCACCAACACACGCACCATCTTACCAATCCACTATCTCACCACTCCACCCACTGTCTCCCCAGTCTCTAACCTCCTGACCATCTCACCAGTCCCACCCACCATCTCACAATCCCTCACCCACCCCCCCACCATCTCACCAGTCACTGAAAGCTGTGAGGGTTGCACACGGGAAACCAGCAGCCGAAACTGTTCTGTGCATTCATGGATGACTGCATCAGAATAACCACTGACATGCAAGTTCAGAGGCCTCGCATGACCCAGTATCTGATCTCCCAGTCCCAGACAGCATATCGCGAGTAGGGAGGGTGGGTATTTGTTAAAGCTGTAGTCCGCAAGGCTCTGCTCTGCCAGCCCAGTGGCAAAGGATCTTGCGTTCATGGCCTCATCACAATCCTTCTCTGTTGACTCCTCGTGAGCTACACGCAAGTTCGTGTAGTGCTCCAAATAAAAGTCTAATGTTGGAGCAGCCAGGCGGAAGCCCAACCTGAGAAGGATGCTGCGCTCCAGCTTTAGCAGCTGCTTGGGTGTGAAGGAGTCACCACATTGGGACAGCAGCTGTTTGACTGTCACAGGTTGAAATCTCATTCCTACCTGTTTATGAGCCAGAAACAGCGCTGTCACACTAAGCAGCTGGACGAGTTCGAGTGACACAATGGTGTAGCACAGGAACCTGTCCATGATGTTCACTGCCAGGCAGAGGGACTCGAACCCCAGGTTCAAGTGTCTGTGCACCGTAGTGAGCCAGCTTACGTATTTGGAGCGAGACTCTGGTGTCACCACCGGCTGCCTGGCCAGACAGTCTGCTGCCAGAAAGTCTCCCTCCACACTCCTGCAGTGCAGGTAGCAGGCCTCCCCATAATGCTGGAAGTTGCTCAAGTCCATGCGCAGGGTGGCACTGCCCATGCGCACAGCCCAAGGGCTCCCATCAGGCCTGCCACTGCTAGGGCTGGGGGTCTTGATGATGGCACAGGCGGCGCTGAGGAGCTGCTTCCCTGGGAGCACGTGCTCTAAATGCCGCCAGAGCCAGGGCCGTGGGCTGTAAGACTGCTTCCTCGGCCAGGCGCGTCGTAAATCCCTCCTGAACCAGGATGTCGGCCGGGTGATGCCCGAGCTCGGTGTCCGCTGCTTCGGGGTGACCCCCAAGGGTCCCACTCGGCCTCTCCGCCTCCTAACGGGTCTGCAGGCCTGCAGATCCCTGATAAGGGGGCGTCCCGTGCAAGTTCCCATCGCCCCTCTCCTGCTGCTCTGTGCTCTCTTCAGTGGAGGGAGTAGGGCGAGCAGGTGGTGAACGGGCGGCAAACCCCGGGTATAAGGCGGGTATTATCTATAGGCGGTATACGCCGGGTATAACGGCCAATATGGGTGGTAAACCCCGGGTATAACGCAGTATTATCTATGGGCGGTATACGCCGGGTATAACGGCCAATATGGGTGGTACACCCCGGGTATAACGCGGGTATTATCTATAGGCGGTATACGCCGGGTATAACGGCCAATATGGGTGGTAAATGCCAGGTGTAGCACTAGCAGGTAATATGCCGAGTACAACAGGCAATATGGGCAATAAACGTCGAGTAGAGCCAGTCAATGGGCGGTATACGCCGAATATAAGAGGCAAAGTGTGCGGTATCGGTTTGGTCGCAGCGCGTGCAGCAGGGAGCGAAGCAACCTGCGTCCACCTGCGCTGCAGTCTCAGGTGAGACTGGGAGGCTGCACGTTCTGCGCTGGCTTCTATCCCAGCATCCCTCTCTCCTGATTGGCTGCCGGGACCGCTGCATTGTGAGGTCACAAAGGACTATCTCGTGCCAGTGGCACGCGCCAGCCCTGGCTGTGCAGGTTGCTGGTGTTGCTGCGGCAACTCCAGGCGGGATTCAATGGTATTAGAAGGTTCGGCGGGAAAGGACACCAGGCATAGTTGTGTGTGTGAGGTGGACGGGTGGGAGGGGCTTGTAAATGCCCCCTCAGATTTCTCACTCTGTCCAATTATGTACACAATTGTAGCCAGAAGAGGCGTATTTGTTTTCATGCCACCGCCCCCACCCCCCATCTTTAAAGGCTAGCTGCACTCCAGGTCTGGAGGGGTGGGGGCGGCATGGCTCCCACTTTATACAGTCTGGTCCCCAATCCCCATTCTGGGGGATGCCAACCAACAGATGTATATGAAAGTGTCTCCCCAGCCAAACCCGCCCAGAGTGCCCCCCTTCCAAAATGTGATTATTCGGAGATAAGTGTGATGTGCGCCTTCACTGGGCAGGGAGAGTTGGAGCTTGTGCAGCTGTTGACTCGGCGACGTTATGGGGTGCCGTCATTTCTCAGTCTGCCCCTCCCTTGTGCCTGGGCTTCATGATGGGCAGAGGTGGGGTGGGACGGGGGAGGAAGAAGGTAGGAGCGACGAGACATGAGATCACCTGCACAGCCCGTGCTTCAGCGTCCTCTGGGACTTTCAGAAGTCGGCTCCCCTAGCTGCACTGGGAATAAACCACAGCGCTGCACCTGTGAGCAAATTCTACTGTGACGGAGCAGCATAGTTTAATTCAAAAACTGTCCCCAAGGCTAACATTTCTAATGGATCCGTTTCCTAAGCGTTTCGGAGGTGGGACGCTCATGGCTAAGAATGACGTCATCATCCGAATTTGCATCGGAACGGGCAGAGTCATATCCCTAACTGCTCAGTAGCACATGTAAATGTGTTTTAACCCTTTAGCTGCTGAGCATTTTTGACACATAGCCCTGTCCTGTGCTGAGCTGTTTTTTGCCTGTTTGGTGGTGCACCCAGTTAGAGGCCTGTAACTTTTGATTGGCTAGGCCAATCACAGCCATTTTTGGCTCCTTTTCT
>JAUEJG010531698.1:0-12889 GCA_032274985.1 Desmognathus aureatus | reverse complement strand
GTAACCGGCTACAGGTACGGTCTCTCAAAACAGTCACATTGCGAATACTCGCTCTTTGCCTGAATGACCATGGGTAATTATTATGAGGAAACCATGGGCGTATATAGCGAGGCTTGACTACAGGTGGAATCCTAACAGTACCTCCCCCTCTAAAAACAGTTCCCACAGGTTTGGGCTTGTCCGGCTGCCTCGCATGAAAAGCCGCTTGCAGGCGCGGGGCATGAACGTTGGCGGCCGGTTCCCAGGATCTATCCTCAGGACCATAACCAACCCAGTCAATAAGATATTGAATCCTACCACGAACCACCCTAGAATCCAGAATCTTAGCCACTTGATACTCGCCCTGAGTATCAGGAGGAGGAGCAGGACAACCTCATCAGGACGAGTTGCGGGATCATAAGGTTTGATCTGAGAGACATGAAAGACAGGGTGACACTTCATGCTAAGGGGAAGGCGTAGCTTAACCACTAAAGGAGAAAGAACCACATCAACCAAGTAAGGACCAATAAAGCTAGCTAACAGATTGGAACAGGAGGTACCTTTAAAATGCAAGTTTTTTGTAGACAACCAGACCTTGTCCCCTACCCTCAGGGATGGATTAGCTCTCCGATGTTTATCAGCCTGTTCCTTCATAGCCGCTTTGGAAGCTAACAGTAAAGCAGTCAGAACCACAACCCTAGATGCAAAATTTTTCAAGAAGGCAGAAACTTCAGGAACCAGGGAGGCACTAGGAAACCTAGTGGGCAGGAAGCGAGGATGATAACCCATTAGTGCGCAGAAGGGAGTGGTCTTAATAGCAGAATGATAGGAGTTGTTGTACAGAAACTCAACGAGGGGAAGAGCAGAGTGCCAACTCTTTTCTTCTTTCATGCAGAAAACCCGTAAGTACTGCTCAAGCGTCTGATTGCATCACTCTGTTGAACCATCAGTCTGTGGGTGATAACCAGAAGAATACACCAACTTAGTGCCCAAACGAGCATTAAACTCCTTCCAGAATTTGGCAATAAACTGGGACCCACGGTCACTTACAATGGAATCAGGGATACCATGTAATCTAACAACCACGCAGAGGAACACCCCTACCAATACCCTAGCAGTAGGTAATCCAGTGAGGCTAATGAAATGAGCCATCTTAGTAAATAAATCAGTAACCAAGAGAATAACCGTATTGCCCTTACTCCTAGGCAAGTTCGTAATGAAATCCATCGAGATGTCCTTCCAAGGACCACTTGGAACTTTTAATGGTTGCAACAATCCTTGCGGCATCAGATGACTAGACTTAGTCCGTGCACATACTGGGCATAGCCTGACATACTCAAACACAGTTCTCCTCATCTGAAACCACCACACATAACGAGAAATGAGTTCCGTTTTAACAGGACCAGGGTGGCCAGCCAAGGGAGCATCATGACACCAACGAAGCAGTTCTTGTTGTAACGGAATCTTGGGTACCCATAACCTAGATCCATGAAATAACAGGCCATCAATCTCCTTATGTAATGAACCTCCTTCCAAAAACTTCTTCCTGTCAGACACAGAGTAACAATCACGAACTTCCTGAAAAAAGGAGGACAATACCGAACTTATAGCACCAATTATCCTTTGCGGAACCAAAATAGGAGTTGAAGTTTGGTTGGCTTTATCCACCTCGGGGTACTGTCTAGACAAAGCGTCCGCACGAGCATTACAGGAGCCTGGTTTATAGGTGATGTTATAATCAAATCGAGAAAAGAACAGAGACCACCTAGCTTGTCTACCATTCTGGCAAGTCAAATTCTTAAGGAACTCGAGATTTTTGTGATCAGTGTATACCGTGATGGAATTACCAGTACCCTCCAGATAGTGCCTCCACTGTTTCAATGCCTCTTTAATAGCCAATAACTCTTTCTCATAGATCGTATAGTTCTGTTCTGCCTGGCTGAGTTTCCGGGAGTAGTATGCTACTGGGTGTAACTCTTGGTATTGGTCTTTTTGAGAAAGCACGGCTCCCAAAGCGTTAGAAGAGGCGTCTGCTTCCACTATGAAGGGTTTAGAGAAATCAGGGTTGATCAACACAGGTGCATTAACAAACTCTCTTTTAAGGGATTCAAAGGCTGACTGTTGATCCTGGCCCCAGTGAAAGTTCTTCTTTTTCAAAATGTGTGTCAATGGTAATACAGTTTCAGAGTATGATGGAATATACTGTCTGTAGAAATTAGCAAAACCCAGAAACCGCTGCAAACCCTTTACTGTGTGAGGAGCCTCCCATGCCACTATAGCTTGTACTTTAGCGGGGTCCATTTCTCTGCCTTGACTAGAAATAAGATATCCTAAGAAGGGGACCTTAGCCTGAAAGAATTGACATTTTGATTCCTTAGCATATAATCTATTCTTCAAGAGTTTTTCAAGTACCATCCTGACATGTCTTTCGTGTTCTTCCTGAGTGTCTGAAAATGTAAGGATGTCATCTAAATATATTACCATAAAGGTGTTCAAAATCTCCTGAAATACATCATTAATGAAGAATTGAAAACAGGCAGGGGCATTACATAATCCAAAGGGCATTACAAGATATTCATAATGGCCATGTGCAGTCCTGAAAGCTGTTTTCCACTCATCTCCTTACCTCATGCATACTAAGTTATAAGCCCCACGTAGATCAATCTTAGAAAACACACTAGCACCTTGTATTTGATCTAATAAGACTGGAATCAAGGGTAAAGGATACCTGTTCTTGACTGTAATCAAATTTAAGAGTCGATAGTCAATACACGGCCGAAGTTCCTCGGTGTCTTTTTTGGCCACGAAGAACAAAGGAGCACCTGCAGGGGAGGAAGATGGTCGAATGAACCCTTTTGTTAAATTCTCTTGTATGTATTCTTTGAGAATGTTATTTTCCTTACGTGATAAGGGGTAGATCTTTCCGTGAGGAATACTAGAGTTAGGGATCAAATCTATCCTGCAATCGTAGTTTCTGTGTGGTGGAAGAACTTCAGCCTCCTTCTTGTCAAAGACAGATGTAAGATCTGGAAAACGTTTGGTAACCGTGTTAACATACTTGGGGGTAGAGACCTCAATCCTTACAGTTCTAGCCTTCCAATCAATGATAGGATTCCATTTAGTTAACCAAGGCATCCCTAGTATAATCTTAAATGACGGAACTTGAATTATATCAAATTGCTCTGTCATAGCCATATCCTGAAATGTTAATGAAAGAGGAAGTGTATTATCTTCGACCTGACCTGACTTTAAAGGCGAGTCATCCACTGATAAAGCCTGTTCTGGTTTAGTCCTTTTTCTAATGGGGATTTGATTAGTCTGTTGAAAGGTTCTATCCATGTAATTACCATTAGCCCCACAGTCTAGCAGTGCCCTAGTATGAAGATCATTTCTCCCTGGTACTGAAATGATAAGATCAATATACAAATGAGGAGCATATGGAGCATCTCTGTTAACTGTTCCAACAAAGCGAGGATAATTCATATTCCCGCTCAGTGAGCCTCCTCTAGAGCTCACCGAGTGTGGCCTTTTCCCGACAGATTGGGGCATTTATTCAGTACATGTCCGGTGTTACCACAGTAAAAACAAAGGTTTTCACGTCGCCTCCTTTCCCTTTCTTGTGCAGATATAGGACCTCTGATCCCTCCCAATTGCATAGGTTCACTGATGTCCTTATCCCTAATTATGGGCGGAATATATCTTTGGAATGGAGGATGTACTTCACTCTTTCGTTTTTCCTTCCTACTGTCCTTAAGACGCTGCTCAATTTGTATAACTAGTGCTGCATATTCCGAGAAAACTTTGGGAAGAGAAAGTACAGTTAGCAACATATCTTTAATCTCTTCCCTGAGTCCTTTATAAAAAATCTTGATTAATAGATCATCAGGCCAATTGGTGGTAGCTGCCAATAATTGAAAATGAGTAACGTACTCCTGTGTCTCTTTATTCCCCTGGCGGTACTCAAGTAACTCACTCTGTCTTATTTCTTGTTCATGGGCACCTTCAAACATTGCAGCAAATTTTTCTAAAAAGGCATCATATCTTTGCAGTATCGGGTCTTTATTATCAATGCAGGGAGTTGCCCATTCTAACTCACTTCCCTCTAGGTGCAATAGTAGGAACATTACTTTAGCCGAATCACAGCAAAAGTCTGTGGTTTATTGAGAAAATGTAACCGGCATTGTGTCAGAAAATCTCGATACCCCCTGGCTTCTCCTTTAAATCTACTGGGGGTTGGTGGATTAGGGAGTAGATAAGACAGCAACGGATTCAAAGGGTCGCCTGATATAGAAGCCGTGGAAGTCCCGGGAGGGTTTGGATCACCCACGATAGCGGGAGGGGTATTATTACCTAGGGTCTGAACCTGAGTTGTGAGCTGAGTCTGTTGTTGATAAAGGACTTTCATGTCCTTACGTAAATGACTAATCGTAGCATTAATCTTATCAAACTTAGTCCCTATCTGTACTATATCCTCACTCATTGCTGCTGTAAAGTATGGCTTGTGTTCAATCTGTTGGACTTCCCAGCAAGTACAGCCAGCAGCGATGAATAGAGGACTTCCCCTGTTTTCCTTCTGGCTATGTAAGATAGTCCAGTAGGCAAAAAGGGGGGTCCACAAGGACCGGGGTTGTCACTTGTGACACTGCACCTGAAACGAGAGAAACACAGGGGAACACTGATAAGCAAGGTGCTAGGGAGCAACTGGAAAGTAACAATAATAATATGACTGTTCTGAGAAACCAGCACTCACCAAAATTACACCCCCTTAATGTTCTATACCGGGTGCAGTGTAGAGTCTTGGACACGGTCTCAGATCTCTGTGGCGTTCTGAGAAGAGTCCCCGAGGGGACGTGTTCTAGCACACACGCAATCTCAGTAGTGAAGGAGACCACAGAAGAAAATGAAACCATGTAGAAGGTGGAATGTCTTAAGTCAAGTCGTAAGAGAAACCACACGAGTGATTTAAGACGTAATAACCAGAAATCCAAGTCAAGCAGAACAAGGGTCAAAGCCAGGAGAAATGGAAACAAAATCAAGGAGTCAGAGTACGGGAGTCGTGGACAAGCCGAAGTCAGAATACTAAGCGGGCAGCAACTAAACCAAATCGAAGACAGTAGCAGAGTAAGGGTAAGCAGGCCAAGTCGGGTCAGAATACCATACGGGCAGTAACCAGAACAAAACGTAAGACAGAGGCAGGTCAAAGCAAAAAGAGGGTCAAGGCACTTATCGTCAGGAACACAGGAACACAGCAAACACCGAACCAAATCCGCTTGTTGAACGCAAGCGAAGTCCTCACCTCGGCGTCTTCCTTTTATGGAAGGCTGAGGTAGAAAGCAACAAAGGACGAACCACAACGTAAGTCAACCAAGAAAACTATGATGGCCATATTGGAGCGAAGTAGTGCCGCTATATCTGAGTATGCTGTAACCGGCTACAGGTACGGTCTCTCAAAACAGTCACATTGCGAATACTCGCTCTTTGCCTGAATGACCATGGGTAACTATTATGAGGAAACCGTGGGCGTATATAGCGAGGCTTGACTACAGGTGGAATCCTAACAGGATGCTTCTAATATCCCACAATTTTATTTTAGTCCTGTCTCCAAAGAATTATTTGGAAGGGTCATTAAATCCTTTGGAAGGGTCATTAAATCCATGAAACCCACCTTTTACAAGGTTGATAGATGTCCTGCTCTGTGATCAAGTACGGTGCTCACTCCCTAGTACCATTATTATGAAGATCATCAATGCCTCATTTGATGCTTCCACTGTACCTGATGGTCTCAAGGAGGAACATTATGCCCCTATTAAAGAAGGAGTCTCTAGATCCCACCATTGTGGGGAACTATCGCCCCATCACCTGTATCCCTTGCTTACTTGGTAGATCAGGCCCTTGACACTTGGGTATCCATGCAGAGGCATTTCTCCCTGGACGTACAGTCCAAACTTTTGGACATGCTGTTTGATGGCGAGCACCACTTTAGTGCCAGGGTGCATTAGGCTCTGGAGCATTTCAGTACCACACACGCTTAGGCACTGAAACTGGGGTGGCCTGAACCAGCTGCCAAAATGTTTTCTTTCCAAAGTAAACATATTTCATAGCAGAAAGGTCAGATTCAACCAAAAAAACAGCAGCAGCCCCAGACACCGCTTCAGCTGCCCTCCAGAGGCCAAGGCAAAGGCTGTGGTAAGAGTCAGAGACAGACAGGCTTGAAGGAGGTGGCCCATGAACCTCAGCAGTCATCCTGACCTTCCCTCTGTCCTACATCCCAACCCATTGGGAGGTCAGTTGTTAGTTTGAGTGAAGATAGGAGATAACTTCAGACTGTTGGGTTCTCTAAGTCATTCGGGTGGGGTACTGTCTCGTGTTTCAGATGAGATCTCACTGTCCCCCATCCCCACAAAGATGTAGAGTGGCCACATGTCTATCCTGAAGCAGGAAATGCTATACATGCTTCAGAAAGAAGCTGTTGAATGGGTGCCCATTACCCAAAAATGCCACAGGTGGGACTCCCCATTACATGCTGGTTCCCAAGCGGGACAGAAGTGTCCATCCAATCGTGGACCTGAAGCCATTGAACAATCTGATGCGGAAGGACCAATTCAAGATGTGTACCCTCGCCCATGTCCTGTTGTCACTGTTTTAAGGAGATTGGCTGGTGTCTCTGGACTTGAAGGATATGTACTTCCACATCCCCATCCATAAGGCCCACCAAAAGTTTCTTTCACTTTACGGTGTCAGGGGAGCACTCCCAGTTCTGTGCAAAGCTGTTCAGCCTCACCTCAGCCCCTCATTTTTTCACAGAGTTGGTGGTGGCAGATCATCTCCAGAAGGGGGGCATCCATGTGTTCCCCTACCTCAATGATTGGCTCATCAGGTCATCATCAGAGGATCGACTCAGTCATCATCTGTCTCGAGTGTGCACTCTGCTCTTTTCTATAGGCTATTACCTAAACTTGGAGAAGTCGCACCTTGTGCTGACACAACATGTCTGGTACATCGTTGTGATTTTGGATTCCTCTCTGCAAATGGCCTTTCTGCTTCCAGAGAAGTTTCTGGCCATTCAGCAGATGCTGCAGATCCTTGTGGAGGGTTCACAAGTCTCAGCAGTACGTTTCCAGAGGAGGCTCGGGCTGATGGCCTCTTGCATTTGTCTGGTCCTCCATGCAAGGGTGTAGAGGAGGCCCCTTCAGTGGGCTCTGGCTTCCCAGTGGAACCAACAAACTGGGAACCCACAAGACAAAATAACTGACAAAGCACCTTGCACAGCACTTGTGCTGGTGGGGGGATGTAGAGATGCTTCAGAGAGGTGAGGCCTTCTAGCTGCCTCCTCCCCAACTGATTATAGTTACAGACGCATCGCTCTTTGGGTGGAGAGTGCATGTTCTGGAACTAAACACCAGTGTACCATGGAGTCCAGAAGAGTCCTCTCAGCACATCAACTTGTTGGAATTGTGGACTAGGAAAATCAGGAAGGAGTTTTGGGCTATAGGAGGACAGGTCTGTGCCACAGATGCAGAGCTAATCTCTGTACTACTCTTTGCTGGCATTGTGGTAGAAAATCTACTCCCAACCCTTCTACTGGGTGTAAAGAGGGTGCATCAGAGACCCCCTAGGAGAAGCTGCACCTTGGCCCTAACATCAGCTGATGATCAGAGCCCCCAGTCAGTTACAGAGAAGTACCTTAGGACACAGAAATAGGAAAACAGTACTTATACAGCCAAAATATTAGACCAGACCAGGACATACCAAACCAGAAAGGGTTTATTGTACACACACACAGGAAAAAGGAATGCTAGGCAAGTGACAGTGGAAAAGTACTAGATAATTCCATTAGATATCAAAAGGAAAATGTAGTTTTAGAGCAAAATCTGAGGGTCAGATTGTTGCAGACATACATGGCAGTTACAGTAGACCCAGGGTCATAACTCAGGGTGGTAAGGCCGAAGCCCAGGCAAGGCTGTGGGTGTAATCCAGCTACTTTTAGATCCAGACTCACTGCTCTGGTCGGATGGACACCACAATTGGGAGTCTCCTGGCACAACCCGTACGTTCAGGAGTTAATGCCAAAGAAACATCCAGTGATAGCAAAGGACCCTTTGGGATGCTGACCTGGATGTGGTAGGTTGGGAGTTGTGCCCTTGAGAAGGGAAGAAACATAAACAAGAAACAGATGAGTGACTCCCCCACCAAGGAGAGTGCATGAGTGCTGTAGGCAAGGTTTGGGAGCCTTGCCATCACAGAGAGGTCCACTCTCCTACCGGGTACCAGCTGTCAGATTTGCGAGAAGTACATCAAGTGGGAAAGCAGGTTTAGCAAGAGTCCAGAAGAGTGATACACCAAAATTACTCAGACATCTGCCTTTTGTTGTTTGAACCTCGATGTAGAGAACGCCACCCATGTGCATTGCAGGGCACTGGCTGACTGGCTGATGGTCTTAGCTGATCAGCTGATCAGGTCAGGCATTCCGAGAAGGACAAGGTCAGGCAGGGAGAAAGACTCACTTGGAACATGTGAATCTCTTAGATGCACTCTCGAAGCAATCGAGGGGAAAAGCATAACCATAGAAACCACTGAGAAGAAACACCCCAGTGCTGAACATAAACCCTGGGGGCATGGTACCAAAGCACAGGAAAGGCATGGATGGACATGGAAAAAAGGTTGGCTAGGGATCAGTGGAAGCTGCAGGTGAACGTAAGGTGCAGTGAGAAGTCAGGGGTGTATGTGCAGGTGAGCTCTGGAATGAAACCTAACAGCTACTCAGTTAGCCTAGGCAAAACTGACCCTAACACAGGCAGGCTCGGGCCCAGGTATGTTCAGACACAAGTATACCCAGGCAGAAGCAAGGCCCAGGCATATGGCACAGACAGAAGCAGGCCAGGTATTGAGGTGGCCCATGTATATGCAGGTCCAAGTAATGAAAGTCACATGTAGCAGTAAGGCCCAGGGCTGGAAGTACAAGCCAATGGCTGGGAGTGCAGGCCCAGAGACTAGAGGTAAGTAGGTCCTGTCCTGAAGGTAGGTGAGTACAGGACTGGAGGTAAGCAGGAACCAGGACTGGAGCTAAGCAGGTCCAGAGGTAAGCTGGCCTGGAGATAAGCAGGCCTAGAGGTAAACAGGCCTGGAGGGAGATCGGCCCATAGGTAAGCTACACTGTCACACCAACTGGGGTAAGCAGGCACATGGGCTAGGGTACAGACACACAGCCTAGTCTAGATGGGGTGGCATACAGGCTAGGTATGCAAGGCCCAGGCTAGGTATAGCACGCAGGCTAAGGTATAGTGGGGGTACCGGCAGGCACACAGGCTAGAGTCACACAGGCTCACACAGGCTGTGGTGAGAGCAGATTCACAGGCTAGAATCACAAATAGGCTAGTGTATGGAGGCTCACAGGCTAGCATAGACTAGAATGAGAGACACACTGGGAGATTATAGGTACACAGGCTAGGATATGGTCAGGCCCAACAGGCTAGGGATATACAGGCACACTGGCTGAGGGATGGCAGGCTCCACAGGCTAGGGGTACACAGGCACGGTTATCCTGGGGTACTGGCAGGCAGTGCTGGGATCACAGGCACACAATGCTAGGGATACAGGCACATAGGAAAAAAACAAAAGAAACTGAAGCAAAGAAATCGAAGATGGCCCCGATGTCATTTATGCAATGTGATGTTTTGTTGCGCAAATGTAAGATGGCGCCCAGAGAACAATGGTAAGAGAAGAAAGACTTCATCACAGTTGCCAGAGAAGAGGAAAGAGGACTTCAGAAAGCAGAAGGAAGGGATCAAAAGCAGTAAAGAAGAAAAAGAAAAATATTAGGTGAGTAAAGGAGAAAAGGGAAAGTGGAGGGAGGCAGAGGTAAATTAGGAATAACCAATGTTTTGGTTTTCACAGGAAAAATACTAAATGAACAAAAATGGACAGGAAAAGGAGGTTAGAGGGAGAGATCGAGTGACAGAGCAGAAAAGGACAGGATGCAGAGGTAGGAGGAAGAGATCGAGTGACAGAGCAGAAAAAGACAGGATGCAGAGGTAAGAGAACGATATCGAGTGACAGAGCAGAAACCGACAGGATAAGGAGGTAAAAGGAAGAGATTGTTCCTACCGAGGGAGATGAAGAGGAGGTGAGCTTGGATCAGGGTGAGGAAAGGGAGGGAAGTTACACTAGGGAAGATAGGTAGAGGGAGGAGGGTGCTGGGTTATCTCACCAACAGTTAGCTAGGCCAGGTGAGTATCTTTTCTGGTACCCCCACCACTGTCCAAGTTAGAACAGGGAAGCCACTGGGGTAGAGGGGGATCCAGCTACAGTTAGTCAGGGAATCACAGGCAGGATCAGGCAAGCAGTACATAACACAGACAGTTAGAACACATTTAGGTGATGGGGAAAAATTAAAGTAGGCAGATAGGTAAAGTAAATCAGGCATGTTAAAATAGGCACAGGTAAAAATAAAATTGGCAAGGTACTAGGCAGAAAAGAAAAAACTATAGGGAGGTGTAATGTGCGATACCACAGAACTGAGAGCGATACGGCTGGCCCTTCATTCCATCCTCCAATCTCTGCATGGCAGATTGGTACTGGTTCTCACAGACAACACCATCACCATGCATTATGAAAACAAAAGGGGAGGAGTGGGGCTCATCCGGATTTGCCAGGAAGCACTCCTTCTCTGGGAGTGGTCCATCCAGCATGACATCCATCTCCAGGCTGTGCACCTGGCTGGGGAGAGTAACCGATCCTCAGTCTCCCATAAGTGGTAGCTCCATCAGGCGGTTCTCCAATTCATGTTCCATGTTTGGGCACTCTGCAAGTTTTTCTGTTCACGACTGCTGAAAACAGAAAGTCGTCCGTTCTGCTCCAGAGTGTACTCTCTAAAAGGTGCAGGCAGAGACGCATTCACAGTACTCTGGTATTTCAGACATATGTAGGCAGTGGTGGCACGCCTCAAGTTGTACAGGGCCAGATGATTCTGATCACACAAAACTGGCACTGGAGAGTCTGTTACTCAGATCTGTTGGCACTCAATGTGGCAACCCTGGTCAGACTGCCCGACAGGCAGACCTGCTCTCACAGTGGAAGGGCCAGTTTCTTCATCCAGACCCAGACAGCCTCAAGCTGCACACTTGTCTTCTGAGAGGGTGAGATATGAACACTGGGATCAAGCAGACAATGTCCTGGAAGTTGTTATGGCTGCTCGAAGACTAAATCCTGAATACACAAAAAGTTTTGTGTTGTACGCGAAAGCTTTCATGCATTGTATTGTTAAATGCTGTAATCAGCATTCACCATAACCTGCAATTACAGCATTCACTGTGGTGAATGCATCACAGCAGCAGACACTGCTTTGGGAGTAGTTCATTATGAGAATTCTGGGAACCCACTATCCACTAGGACCAATGTTACCCAAAGGTACGTAATTAGTTTTCTTCACGGCCTGTATTTTCTAGAGCCTGCTCCACTATTAAGGAACCCAAATATTTTACCAAAGTGCTACAAATCTTCCCTCTACTTCAAGCACTTGCACTTTTGCATTTTGCACCACCAGATGAAGTTTTCACATGTGTGGTGGAGGTCCAGGTACTCTACACACCTGATCTACAAAAGCACAGCCATTCTACACAGCACCTGCCCAGCCATGCTGCTTTGCACCCATCCATCCATGATGCCTTCTAGCACCCTGCATAGTCATGTTTCTCTACATGTACCATCCCGTGATTCTTGTGACAATGTGCTGTGACCCTTCCCTGCTGTATTCCTTTGTACTCTTCCAGTGGCCTTCCTCTTCCCCTGCCCGCCCATGCTCATCTGAACCCACCCACCGAGCCATGGTCCAATGAAACTGCTTGCACTGTTGCACTACTCGGCTTATACTTACTGAGTTACCTAGTCTGGACCTAAGCCCCTCATCTGTGCTTATCTGTATACCCACCTTCAGCTGTTTTGGTCTGAAACACTTACACACTGGTCAGAAGCCAGATCCCAGACCCCAGCAACACTTAGGCGCTTATTACATGTATATACGGTAAAACCATTTATTTATTTATTTACGTTTTTGTATGGTGATTAAGCCAATTTGCATAAAACCGCAAAAGCAATAAAAACATCAATATCAAAAAGACAAAGCCAAGTCAAAATACAAAAGGACACAACAATTACAGAACCGGGCTGTGATGACGTATAGGGGACAAAGGACAGCCTCATTGGTCAGATTTACCGACGGTTTACCAATACCAAGAAAGTCGGTATTTTTTTAACAGGCCTATGACGAGTTGAAAACGTCGGTATTGTAAAAACCATTGGGAAATACCAATGTCTTTTCCAATACCAACGTTTTCAACTCAAAACCGTCGGTAAGTGTGGGATGTCATCCCACACTTACTGACAGCTTACACACCAGCCCATAATAAAGTGCCAATTTGGCACTTTATTATGGGGGCTGGTGTGAAAGTTAATTCTGCCCAAGCTCCCCTGGACAGAATTAACTCACCCCTGGGCAAAACCCCTTTCATCTTGGGGCCCCAGGGTGTTTTTGTAAAATTACTACATGGCTACATGCCATCAGTCGAGCTGTAGATGTCTCAGACAGACATGTGATGGTTACTCTGTCATAAAGAATACACATGAAATCATAGCACAACGGTTGAATGTAGCTTACTTGCAAGTGGGATGCTTAGACATCCAAGTTTCATCACTGAAATGTTTTGTTCTAGAGAGTGAAGTGTGTGATGTATTATGTAAATATGACAGCTAGAATTGTATTCCCTGCGCACTGTTAGAAACATGGAACATGTATTTTAATAATATTTGTATTTTGCATGTGGAAAGCTAAAGTGGCTTATTATTTCATTACTCTAGTTGGCTGAAGAATAAGAACAAGCTAAGATGGAGATTCAGATACATTTACAGAAGATAT
>JAUEJG010520619.1:0-12916 GCA_032274985.1 Desmognathus aureatus | reverse complement strand
AACCGATGTAGGACTAGCGAGTCCAATGGTACCAGCTTAGTAGCATGGGCGGCCATTTTGACCTAGTCACCGTAACAATGCAAGCAATGCATAATGCTGTAAGTACTGAGCCGTAAACAAGAAGCAGAACAAGGGAAAAACTAAGCCTGGAACCAGGCTACCTTACCGCGTGAGACAAGTCCAAACCAGCATAATAGGAGTGCAAAAAGGGCGAATCCTAACAGTATCTGCCCCCCCAAGACTCCCTCACAAAACATGACAACAGGCAAGAGTAAAAAAAAAATAAAAAACAATTTGAGGAAAGTAACCAGAATACCCTGAGAACTAAGCAGGTTTTATCCACACCCAACAGTGGTCATAAGTAATCAACTGGCCGAAGAAATGCGTTTTCTAATAATGGCCATAGCAGCCTTAGGAGTATACCCAGGAGAGCCAGGAAACAAATCATCCATGTACATGATTTCCTCAGATATGCCAGGTAGGAGATGGTCTAAAGAAGGCCCAGGATCAGGGTCAATAATAGGTGTTTCCGTTACAGTGGCGAGGTGCCTAATGGAAGGTAACCTGTCCTTAAGCCCCTTCACTGGGGGGTCCTTCACCAAGGATTCAGGATTTCCTACTTCTGGGGTACAGGGAATCTGGACTGTGGGAATTCTCCTGGGTTCCGCAGGATTGGGTCTTTGTTGGGGACGAAGGGGGCACTGATAAATGAAATGCTTCGCATCCCCGCAGTAGTAACAAAGTTTTTCTATCCTTCGTCTCGCCTTCTCTGATGCATAAAGGGGCTTACGTACTGAAACAATCTTCCCAGGCGTGGCAGGTTTAGTGCTAAGACTTGGTACAGGAGGCGGGTGGACAATGGGAGGCAATACTGGTGGGACGACTAGAGGGGTCAATGTTTTCATAAAAGTTCGAATCTCAATCATGTCACTACTAAGCTCCTGTATCTTACTAGACATGGCAACTTGTTCTTGCCTGAAACAACCTAGTTCCAATCGCAGGGTTTGGACTAGGTCCCTAAATTCTCCTAATTCCTTCCTAAATAACTGAACAAGCTTCCTAAGGTCCTGCTGGTCCTGCTTCATCTCAACCCGATTAGTAGGCTTGTGTTCAAACTGTTGGAACTTCATGAACTTGAGGGTTGAGATGAGTACAGGCAACCCACTTGCTACCCCTCTGTCCGCTGAGAGACAGCCAGAGAGGTAAAAGGGGGTCCCAACCAGGAACCAGAGTACAAATCCTGAGGGGTCAGCACCTAACAGAGGGAAACACAAAACAAAGGAAATATAATAAATAAGGATTCCCCTAAGCGTGGTTATGGCAATAACAATAGTGTTGGAACAAGTCTCACGCTTACCGCCTAGAATCCCCCTTGACGCTCTATACCGGGTGCTGACAGTGTAGTAGAAATAAATGCCAAGATTAGGAACGACCCCGAGTACTCCAGCTTTCTTGTAGATGCTTGTGTTATCCCGGTTTCCTGCAAGGTGAAAACCCTAGGAGTTGTGATCGACTCTGAGGTAAACATGGAGGCTCACACAGATCACATTGTAAAGTGCACAGTACCCGCTCAAATTGATGAGAGCTGCAGCCCCATTTCTGTCTTCTGAAAATTGGTCTGCTGTAGCTAGGGCTCTGATTTTGTCGAAGATTGACTACAGCAATGCCTTAGTGGGAGGCTTAGCACAAGGTCACTTGAGAAGACTGCAGGTTATTCAGAATGACGCAGTCAAGTCAGTGTCAGATGTTCCAAGGAGAGCTCATATCTCTGAGTTCAGAAGAGATCTTAATTGGTTGCCGGTTCCAGAAAGAATCCAATTTAAGAAGCTTGTGCTTGCATTAAAATGCCGATCCTATTCTGCTCTAGTGTATCTGCATGGATATGGTCTACCGTATGTCCCGACTAGATCTTTGCGATCTGCTGACTTGGATTTGTTGGTTTGCCCAAGAGCACTTAGAGTCAGAGCTGGTGGATGCTCCTTTCCGTTCCTGGTTGCTCGTGCCTGGAATGCTTTGCCGCTGCATATCAGATAAATTACGTTTGAAAGCACTTTCAGGAAAGCTGTAAAGACAATGCTATTCAGTTAGTGGAGTTATCCTGGTTCTTTTTGTAATCTCCAGCTCCGGATATCATGTCGGCCTTAGGATTTGTTTTGGTCTGTTCTTTTGTCCCGTGCTTGGTGTTCTTTCTTCTGTCTGAGTATGCGCCCTGATGCTCACGGGCTACGGTGCGTAACAAATAAATAAATAAAACAAATGATGTACACAGCTCCTGCGCAGTCAGGCAGGCGGCTGTGCATGAGAGTATTTAACTCCTGGGCCAGCCTATTGCTGGCATACAGCCCAGGAGCCAAACATTGTTTGCTGCCAGACTAGGCAGCATCCTAGGAGTTGACTCTGCTAACGCCTAGGATGTTGTCAAGTGCGGCAGCAAACATCAGACCCTAAATGAAAAAATTTGCAGTTTTTAATATTCCCGAGGCAGTGGTGCAACCAGAATTAATTCTTGAGGTTGGTTAACCTCCGATTTGAGAGCAGGGTCAACTGATTTGCATATGACCAAATCATGGGAACATGGGAAATCTTAGCTGGCACAAAATCGTAAGCCAAACTTGTTTTACCAAATGCATATAAAAGTGTTTTTGTAACGCAAGTTGTGATAAATTGATCATTTCATATTTTACCAAAAGTCACCATAACTAAGTACCCATTGGGAAATGGCCGACATAAATACCGAATCCAACCCGTTTAACAATACAGTCTCTTTTATATTGGTGGCTGTGAAATGACATTTACTACTGTTTCAGG
The DNA here is from genome assembly GCA_032274985.1 of Desmognathus aureatus. Taxonomy (NCBI): domain Eukaryota; kingdom Metazoa; phylum Chordata; class Amphibia; order Caudata; family Plethodontidae; genus Desmognathus; species Desmognathus aureatus. Next base: position 10,108 of record JAUEJG010520619.1, on the reverse strand, counting down.
TGGGCCCTGTACTCAGTAAGCGATTCAGCTCCAGTGAAAACAATGTTTACATTTGAAACTACGTATGTTGTTTCCCATTGACTTTAATGGGAAGCATCAAACGTAACTGCTTTGTGAATTGGGCCCAGTGTACATACTTTGGATCCGTCACACGCGTCCAAAGTATGTGCCTAATGTCATCCCAAACCCTGACCCTGTGAGGAGCCGGAGGAGTGAGCGGGGTGTCAACTGCCCCCCTTATCTCCTACTGCGGTTACCCATGCTTCTCAGCTGTTTACAGGCCTAGGGCTATCATCCTGAACTGCAGTGAAATGGTCTCCAAGTCTTGCAGTCTGAAACAGAACAATGGTTTCCTAGGAGGTCTTCTGTGACCATATATTTCTTACTTGGATATGCAATCGGATGTCCAAGCGTGTCCTCAATATGAGATCCACGCTAACATGATCACATCAGTTGTTACATCATTCTCATGAGTGCATAAACCAACATTTTTCTTTCACAATACCCCGCATGAATTTCATAGAGACAACAGTAAATTATCAAAAAAAATTATTCATAATTTACATTTCATACGTAAGCTTGACTGTGGGCAATGGATGATATATGTTACACTCTTTGATGAAGATCGTTTGATGACCATCTGTTATTCCCGGGACTAGCCTGGCCAAGAGACTAAATTTATTGAGAGCTTTTTGGCCCACGGTCAATTGGTATGTGCCAATATTGATGTACTCCCGGTTGCTTTATGGTATTTTACATACGTTTGCTTCTCTCACACAGTCCCTATCACTGATCCTTCCCTGGGCTGACGGTCACTATGGGATGAGGTGTCCTTGTATTATCGTTTGTTTTGTATTTATGAGAATATACACACTGTAGTATTTTATTTGGTGGTGGTTACACAAATAGGAGTTTGAATATGTGTGTCTTTGTGGAGGTGGACAAGACTATTTTGCCATTTTGTGATGATACCCCTTGATGCTTTTTCTTGATGTGTTTTGTAGAGATGTTTTTGCATATGTGTTTGTACAGTTAGCCTAGATATGTACATAATCTTGTGTGTTTGTTTTTAGTATTGTACAAACATTTTTAATGTTCTGAACCATCCTGTTCTGCTGAGGCGGAGTACATCAGGGATACTTGAAACACGCCGAAACACTGTGTCAACTTTGTCGGAATGTACAGAATTGAAAGAATCTCTTTTTTAACTATGTTTTTTAATGTTTGATACACAAGTATATTTTAATGCTTGTCTGTACTGTACTGTATTACACATAGGATATGGAATAGGCGTATTGGATTTATATAATTTGAATGTGTAAATGCAGATTCATTAGCTTACGTATGAAATGTAAATTATGAATACATTTTTTTGATAATTTACTGTTGTCTCTATGAAATTCATGCGGGGTATTGTGAAAGAAAAATGTTGGTTTATGCAGTCATGAAAATGATGTAACAACTGGTGTGATCATGTTAGCGTGGATCTTATATTGAGGACACGCTTGGACATCCGATTGCATATCCAAGTAAGAAATATATGGTCACAGAAGACCTCCTAGGGAACCATTGTTCTGTATCAGTCATTGTTCCCAGGTTCCTGCTGGGAGGTCAGTGGATAAATACGGGAACTCCCCGAGTTTACTAGAAATTCTTGCAGTCTGAAGCCTGGATCTTAAGGGTCCAGAATGCTGTGTGACAGACTGACATCCCAAATACCAGTGGCTGCCATTGTACCTGTGACTGTATAGGTAAAAGTGAATGCAGGGATGGGTAGCTGCTGGTTCAAGGGGTAAGTGTTCAAATAATGGGCTGATTATAGCTGGAACAAATAGTGGAGTCTTTGAAGGACACATTAAACATAATGTGGAGTTGACAGGAGAAAAGAATCATATTGCCAACCATCGAGTGCACGATATTAACTGCAGATGCCGCAAGATTAATGTTGGAGAAGGGAGAGTTGTGAAAAATAGAACTCACCGGCAGGAGCAAATACACTGAAACTAAATAAATGCAGCTCACTGGAGCTATATATTTCATGTTTTGCTATTTATTTGTATTTTTTCTTTTGGTTGTACCAGTGGACTACAATGTCCAGTGGTACAACCAACTACTTAATGACAGTATATTGCAAAATAGTCAAGCACATCTCGTACTCCAAGTCCAATCGGTGCTTTATTAAATAAGCCTATGCAAGTACACAAAACTTTTCCAATGCAACCACATGGGGTCTGATTCACAAAGCAGTTATGTGCTGTCTTAAATTTACAATTGGTGTAACTCCCATTGACAGCAATGGGAGTTACACCAGACATAAAATTAAGACAGCACGTAACTGCTTTGTGAATCAGCCCCATAGTGTACAAGTATATTACTATCAAGTTTATCAGAACTTAAATCCCAGAAATAAGTATAAAGCGCCTGACTCACAAAGTAGTTACGTTTGAGTATAGGTTTGTTGCTTCCCGTCAGAGTCAATGGGAAACAACAAACCTATACTCAAACGTAACTGCTTTGTGAATCGGGCCCATGGGGCCGATTCACAAAGGAGTTTCGTGCCGCTTACCTTTATCGTCGCGTAAGTCCTGTTGATTTCAATAGGACTTACGCAGACGAAATACATAAGAGACACGAAACTCCTTTGTGAATCGGGCCCATAATGTATAGTTTATCATTTGGAGTGTATAGGATTGAGAGTAGACCTTTATGCAATATGCATATTTGTTCATTTGAATGACTACAGAGCCCTAGCAATATATATCTATAAGCAGGTACCGCGCAACACTTTGCATTCACTTGTTTTGCAGTCTTTAATTGTACAGCAAAGAACTTTTTTAAAACACACGATAACTATGTGTAGTGTCCTGTCACCAATGAAGCTCTACTAAGTACTGGTGCAAAACATGACTGCGTTTTCCACTCTGCCATCATGCAGCACATGCAGTCAGTTAGCGCTACCTAGGAGTGGATGAGAATCGTCAAATTGTGCACTGCACATGTCTAACCTGTAAACTCTTCAGTAGATATTGTAGAGTTTACAGGTTAGACAGACAGGAATACTGTGCCTGTCTTCATTGACATCACTAATGGTGGAGGTACTGATAACTAATGTTTTGTCATGTTTTGTGCCTTTTATATTGCACTGATTCACAAAGCAATTACGTACTGTCGTGATTTTACATCTGGTGTAACTCCCATTGACAGCAATGGGACTTACACCAGGTGTAAAAATTAAGACACATGTAACTGCTTTGTGAATCGGCCCCATAAGGTTTATGTGTACTCTTGAAATAAATGTTTTATGTTCTCCTGTGGGGGTGCAGCATTGTTTTCGGAGGTGCCAGTAGTGCAGGCGCACTGGCACCTGAGCTCTGGCTCCATCTGGTGACCTGCATCTGCTTACAGTTGTGATATCGCTGAAGCTCTAAGCATAACCTTCAGCCTGACTGTGTTGAGGGACATTGTGACATTCCAAAACAGTATTTTATAAGTTCTGTATAGTTGGCAGTTAGCGTGATGACGCGAGTTGCAGGTGTACGGAAAACAGATCGTGCACGTTCAGGAACCAGTTTGACGTACTTTGAAGTTTGGTACTGCTGTAATTACTTACCGGTAATTCCATTACACCAAGTCCTTCTCTTCCTCGCCCCAGTCCTTACAAAATGAGGTTTACCCAATTTACCAGACAGGCATCAGCAATGCTACCTAACTAAAAAACCCTCCCCCTTGGTCCTGTATAAAGGACCCCAAGGCAAACCTCACCTCCTGCCATACCCAAGACAGAACGCCCATGCAGGGTCCAGTTAAGAGACGGGAAGGGAGGGAACCAGGACTGGGGCGAGGAAGAGAAGGACTCGGTGTAATGGAATTACCGGTAAGTAATTACAGCATTACCCCTTCGTCCCTCTTCCTCGCCCCAGTCCTTACAAAATGAGGACATACCCAAGCGGACCCGGCAAGGGCAGACACAGACACCAGCCAGAGGAAAAACAGACCTCCCAGGACCGCCAACCCCACCGCAGCAGCAGCCAAAAACCGCCAACAGAAAGGCCAGCAAAGCAGGAAGAACAAGCCAGCAAAGACCACCCAACAAGGGCCACCACCCGTAAAGGAGGACCCAAACACACCCCCAGAGGGGCACCAGTCCCAAGGGGAAACGCCCCAAGCAACCAGAGAACCGGAAGCAGCCCAAAAGGAACAAAAAGGGCAACCAAGGCAGCAGCAACCACCAGAAGCACCAGACCCCAACGGGGACCGGGCGGGGACCGCAAACCCAGCCCCAGCAGCCAGGAAACCCCGCACCAAAACGCAACAGGCAACAAAGACGTGCGCCCAACAGGGAGCACGCACCCACAACCCGGAGACTCCCACCGACTGAGCCAGCCCGGCACGGACTCCAGAGACCACAAAGCGCCGAAGAACCCAAAGGACCAGGAGCCCCCGAAAAACACCAAGGCACAACCCCGAAGGGGAGAGCCAGAGGAGAACAACCCGGGAACCGAGGCAGCCCCAAAAGGGCAGAGCCAGAGACCCAGGGCAAGGGCACAGGCAGGCAAGCCAGAGCACAACAGGGGGAGCCCCGCGCACCGTGCCAAGGCACCAGGACCCCCAAGGGCAAAAGCCCAGGTGAAAGGACAAGGAAGACCAGGAGCCAGAGAACAGGGAACAGGACGAACCAACCCAGCAACACAAAGGGAAGGAAACCAAGGGAAGGCCACCCAAGGGCAGGCCAGTCAAGCGGGAACAAAGGAACCCGAACATCCAAAGGGGACGAAGCAACAGGCCAAGCCACCCAAGCAGCCGGCGCCCAGAACCCCAGAGCCAAGGGCCAAGGCCAGAAAGCCCAACCCCCGAGGGCCGGAAACCGGGGCCAAGCCACCGACCACAGGCGAAGGAGCCCAGACCCCAGAGGAACAAGCAACTCCAAAAGGAAGGGCGGAAACAGCCCAGAAAGCCCAAAACCAGACCTGAAGAGCCCACCGAAAGGCCCGGCCAGAGAAAGGAGCAGCGGAAAGCCAGGGAAAGAGCCCGGCCAAGGGCAAAACCGGGCCCCCAGCCAAAGGCCGACCCGAAGGCAACCTGCCAAGGGAAGCCCAAAAGAGCCGCACCAGGCAGCAAACCAACAAGGGCCCCCCCACAACCCCCGCCGAGGGCCACCACAAAGCGGCCCAAGGGCAGACCGCACCAGGCGAAAGGGAACAACAGAAGGCGGCACGAGAAGGAAACCAAGACCGCCAGGACACCAAGCCCAAGCCCGCAACAACAAACCAGCGCAGCAGGCCGAAAGGAAACCAACACCCCCAGCGGGCGAAGGAAAGGCAGAGGAACCGGCAAGAGACCAGCTCAAGGGCCAATATGGACACAACCCGGGGGCCACGCCCCCAGCAACCCGCCCCAACGGGAACAGCAAGGAAGCAGGGAAAGGGCACCCCGCACCCCAGCCCCAGACCGAAAGCCCCAGGAGGCCCAAAAGAAAATCGGAGGGACCCAAAGCAAAGGCCGCCGAGGCAACCCAGGCGCCAAACACGGAAAGGGAGAAAGGAAGCTCCAGCAACCCGGCCCAAGAAGCCACCCCCAAGAGGGGACCAGGAGGCGCCGAAGGAGAAGGCCCCAGTCAACAAACCGCCACAGGCGGCACCCCCCCAAAGCAGAAAGACCAAGAAGGCCAACACGCCAAAGAAAGGCCACCAGGCGCAGAACCCGGAGCCAAACAAAGGCAGCGCGGGCCCACATGGGGAGCTGGAACCACACACAGCAGCATAACACCGAGCAGCCACCGGCCACCCGGGCACAGGCCAGCACCACCAAACTGAGGGGAAGGCCAGGGGGCCTGACCCCAGCTGGGCTCCCAAGGGCCCCAAAAGCAGCCCACAAAGGGGACCAGCAGCACAAGGCCAGGGGCCCCCCCAGCCGAACAGCAAGGAAAAAGGACCGAAGAGCAGCCCAAACAAGGGACAGCAGCAGGAGGGCACAACCCAGCACCGCCAAACCGAGGGGAAAACCAGGGGCCCCGCTCCCAGCCCCACCCCAAGGAAAGAAGGGCCCGACAGCAGCCCCCCACGGGGACCAGCAGAACAAGGCCAGGGGCCCTGCCCCCAGCCAAATCGCAAGGAAAGAAGGGCCCCAGAGCAGCCGAAGAGCAGCCCACAACAAGGGTCAGCAGCACAGGGCCCAGAGAAACCCTCAACGAAGGCCAGAAGGCAACGGCCAGAGGCCCAGCGCACAGCAGAGCTGACAGGAAACAAAAAGGACCCAGGAGCAGCCCGCAAGGAGCCAGGAGAAGAAACAAGGGGCCCCGCACAGCCAAAAGGCAAACAGGGAACAAGAGCACCCAAAGCAGGCCACACCGCAAGCAAAGGACAGACAAGCCCAAGGGGAGAGCGGGCAACAAAGCCAACCGCACCAAGGCAGCCAGAAAGTCCAAAAGGAGACGGACGCCCCGGAAAGCGACAAGCAAGGCACCACGCAGGCGGCAATTCCAGTGCCGGCAGGAAGGGCAGCAAAAGCCAGAACAACCCACAGCCAGACGCAGAAGGAACCCCACTCCGCGCCGTCAGCAAGCATCGAACACACGGCCCAAGGAAGGCCGGACTGCAACAAAACCACTCAGCGACAGAGAAGCCCACAAAGGCAAGCCCCCCCCGAGGGAAGCCACGGACAAGAAGCGAGGAAGCCCCAAACAGGACAATGCCCGAGCCCCCAAAACCACAGCAGCCACCAAAGCCGCCGCAGGGGAGGAACTAGAGGAGACCCAAGGGCCACCCACCGCACCACCAACGGAGGGGAATGGAAAAAAAAACGACAGGAGAAGGGACCCGCGCCCACCAGAGCGAGACACAGAAGCCACACCCGGCGAGAACGTGAAGGGACGTGAAGGGACAGCACAAACAGGACCAAACCAGTCCAAACCCCACCCAGCCACAGAGAGCGGCAAGAACCAGGCACAGAGCCCAGACAACAAAAGCGAGGAAGCCGAGGAGACCCCAAAGGGAGAAAACCCGAGGCAACAGGCCACGCGCCCAGAAGGCACGAAGAGAGCCCAACAGAGCCACCGGGCCGGCAGCAAGAATCCGAAACCAGCCACAAACCAGCAGCACCAGGCCGCCGCAGGCGGACACCCAGCCAAGCGCCAACCAGGCCCGACCCAGCGCAGCAGCAGAGACCAGACAAGAACAGGCGCCCACAGGCAGAGGGGCCGAAGGCTGACAGAAGGAGCGGCCAACCCGCCGAGCAAGCAGACAGAGCCGCAGGAATCAAGCAACAGAGGACCGCCACACCCCCCAGGGAAGCACACAAGCCAAAGGGGCCAAGAGCAACAACCCAGGAAAAGACCGGGCGAGCCAAGAGGACACACAGCCAGCCCCAACCCCAGGAGGCCAGAGCCGGCCACAGAACAGAAAGAGCCAGCGAGGCCCAAATGCACAAAATGCAAAAGGACGAAAGGCAGAGCCGGCCAAGACCCAGACCCAGGAAGCCGGCCCCCCACTGAAATCAGAGGCGAGAGCGCAGCCCACCCGGCTCAGGCAAACCCCCGACCACAGAAAGAAGGAAGGCCGAGCAGCATGACGCGCCAACGCACCAGGCCGAGGACGGAACCAGCCACCAGAACCAACAGGGCCACCAGAACCACCAACAGCAGCAGAGGCAGAAGAGGCCAAAGCCACACGCACCCCCACCGAAGGACGGGGGAAGAAAACAGGTGACAAGGAAGGGCCAGAAGGCAGCCAACGAGAGGCCCCAGCCAAGAGCCACGCACCAGCCGGCCCCAACACACCCACAGCAAAGCAGGGAGACTCCAGGGAGGAGACAGAAGGCCCAGAGGGGAAGGGGAGCCCCGCACCCCACCCTCGGAAACCAAGCCTGGCTCCCAGTGCCCCGCAGAGGGAGCCCGCAGCAAGAGACACCCCACGGCCCAGCCCCCAGGGCAGGGCCAGCAAGGAAACAGGACAGCGAGGGGCGGGGCCACGACCCTGACGGAGCCCAGCCCCCCAATCCATAGGCCAAGGAAGCGGCGGCACCCCGCGCCCGCAACCAGGGGCACAAACCCGAAGCAGGCCCCGGCCCAGCCCCCAAGGCCGGGCCAGCAGGGAGACAGGATAGCGAGGAGCGGGGCAACAGAACAAAGAGGCCAATCAAACTCAAGGTGGCATCTACAAACCCAGAATGGTTACCAAATGATTTTAATTCTCAAACAGGTTTTTTCTTTTTTTTCTGTTTTTTTTTGGTTTATTTGTTTTTAGCAGGCAGCTGATCTTCAGGGAAGTCGCTGTCGTTGTGTGTATTATCATGGATGTCTGTGAAGCGACTTAATACGCCCGTAAAAGCCGCTATAGAAATACTTTTAAATAAAATAAATAAATAAATAAATGGGCTAATTGCATTACTCTTTCCCGCAGCTGCCTGGGTACTACTAATCTGTTGGCCCTGAATAAAAGTTTTCCTTGCACACTCATCTCCTCTCTCACATTCCAATAGGGTTGCACAAACTCATCCAATTTCTTACATGACCCCGGCCAACCTTCAATGCAATATTTACTCATGCGCTCCACGCTGGCATCCTCAACACAGGCTTTCTCCCACTCATCTATAGAGCACGCCGTATAATTGCCTTCCCACATGAGCGAGATCCATCCCGGCTCTCCTGTGGTATATACGTTCTGGACGGAACTGCTGGTGTCCAATGGGAGGCGGGATATACAGTTGGCTTGTTGATTTCTGGTGCCTGGCACATACTCTATATGGAACCGGTACTATAACATTCTGTGGCACCAATTCTCAATGCGTGGGGTGGCGCGAGCTGATCCCTTGGTAGTCAACAAGCCAACTAAGGGGCGATGGTCTGTCCTTAGCACAAAAGGAGCTCCCCATAAATAGGATCTAAAGTGTGTCATCGCCCACCAACACGCTAGCGCCTCCCGTTCTATGGTGGAATAGCGCTTCTCCGGGTCGGTGAGGGCTCGGGATGCAAATCCGATCACTTTTTCAACTCCGCCTTGCACCTGTGACAACGTTGCACCCAGTCCCTTGAGGCTGGCATCTGTGGTGACGATGGTGTCGCAGTCCGTGTCGAATGCCGTTAGCGCGATGGCTCCCGCTATGCCTTGTTTTATGTCCTGGAACGCAGACTGACATTCACTGGTCCAGCGATACTCCACATTGTTTCGTAGCAGTTCTCGCAGGCTGTCTGATCTGGAAGAGAAATTCGGTACGAACTTGTGATAAAATTCACTGAGGCCAAGGAAGGACCTCAGGGACTCTTTGTCCTTGGGTTCCGGCGCTTCTGTTAATGGCTTCCACCAGGGATGGATTGGGTAGCGCCCCGCTTCCCGTCACTCTGTGGCCTAAGTACTGCACCGCTTCCACATTAATTTGGCATTTTTGCTTCTTCACCGTGAGCCCATGCACCTTTAGTCGTTCCAGTACCTTTGCCAGGATAACGTTATGCTCTTCTTCCGACACCCCATACAGCAATATGTCATCTTGGAAGCACATAGTCTGTGGCATGTCCCTCTATCTCAGCCATGGCTCGTTGAAAGACCGCACTGGCGGAGGCTAGACCGAAAGGCATCCTTTTGTACTGGAACGCCCCTTTGGGTGTTATGAAGGATGTTAACTGGCGTGATCCTTTGTGTAGCGGGATCTGGTGATAGGCGGAGCTCAGGTCAATCACTGAGAACCGGCTGGCACCGTGAATGGAATTGAGCAGGTCGGTAATCTTGGGCATGGGGTGGCGGTCGACCCATATTTGCTTGTTGAGGTCGGTTAAGTCCACACATACCCTGAATGAGTGATCCTGCTTGGTTAACAGCACTATAGGGAAGAGCCATTCCGATGCTTCGATGCTTTCTATGACCCCTTGCTGTAACAGTTTCTGCAATTCTGCTTTGAGTCCCGGCATCTTCCTGTGGGCAATTTCTCTCACTTTGTGCACTACGGGACCACCTCCTTCTTGAGATGTATCTTGTGTGTAAAAGATTTGAGGCACCCTAGCTTGTCCGAAAACACCTCAGGATACGAGTCCACTATTTCCTCCGCGGTGCGGACTTGGATCGTTGATACGCATCTGCCTGTTCCTGGTCTGAGCACCATCCCTAATGCTCCTTGATGC
>JAUEJG010509537.1:0-12996 GCA_032274985.1 Desmognathus aureatus | reverse complement strand
GCAGAAGTCAAAGCCAAAACTACCAAGTAAAGTACAGATAAGGGGCAAGGCAGAACTTAGTCAGAAAACAAAATAGGTTAGCAACAAGGAATCAGTCAGAGCCACAACAAGGTTACCAAACAGGGAGTAGGCAGCAGAAGAGTCAAGGCAGTCCAGGGTCAGCAGCAGCAGGCAAAACAAAAGGCAGCAATTCAGGCACAGGAGCAGGCTTCGTGATCCGGGCGTTGAACACAAGCAAAGCCATGACTGAGCAGCCAGCTTATATACAGTCAGGGTCATGAGCAGAGACAACAGACTCTCCAGGCAGGAAGTAAGCAACCGATGTAGGACTAGTAAGTCCAATGTAACCAGCATAGGAGCATGGACGGCCATTTTGACCTAGTCACAAAATACATGGTAAAGGGCTATAACATTGTAATTGAGCGAAGAACCGGCAAAGGGAAAACCAAGCCAGCAACCTGGCTACCTTACCTTGCGTGAGACAAGTCTAAGGCCTGATTTACGGGGGCGCCCTGCAGCACGGAGTATTTGGGGTGTTAATGGAGACCGAATCCTAACAGTGTGTCTCAGCACCCCATCATCTGTCGAGCCCTAAATTACCGGGACTGTGACACGGTTTTGGCAGCTGACCGGGTGGCCAGCAAAAGACACCTTGATGATGCTCACCTGAGCTTTTTTCTGGACTACACTCTCGACGTCCAGAAGCAATGCCACACATTTCAAGAGGTGAAGAAAACACTCCGTAACAGAGGGGTACAATTCGGGATGTTGTTCCCTGCATGCCTCCACCACATTCATGCCAGCAAAACTAATTTCTTCTTCAACCTAATAAAGGCCCTGGAGTACATAGAAAGCCATATACCCCAAACAAACGTTCTATTCCTCAGCTGCCGCCATCATCCAAACTCTCACCTCCCTGTGGCACATCATTGCCTTCTGTTAGTTCCAGCCCAGAAGCCACGCAGGATACGCTACCCCTGACGCTCAAGTGATAGAGGCTCTTTATCACGCCACCCTCCGGCACCACATGCAGCCAGCCCTCCCTAGCCCTCCTAAATACGTGGTCCCTAGTTAAACATGCGACCGAAGTCTATGATTATGTTATTGCTGGTGACACTGACATTGATACGCTCACCGAAACCTGATGGCACTCTGCCGCTGGCCCTACTCTCTCTCTCGCACTACCCACATGCTTTTCCATACTGCGCTGTGATCGATCCTCTGGCAAAGGAGGTGGAGTATCCCTCTTGGCAACGGATGACTTTCCGCTGCATATCACTGATGTCTCCCCCATCACAGGCTCTTTATCAACCCTAACACTACCATCAATTTCCTGCTAATCTATTGACCCCTGCACGACATGCCCTCATTCGAAGGACATCTCATTGAGTACATCACACCACTTCTCAAGCCTAACGCCAAATTCATCATCCTTGGGGACCTAAATTAAGGACCCTCACAACCCCACGGACCCCACGGCATCAGCCATAGCCCGAGCCCTAACCAACCTGGGTTTCACAATCCCCATTACTGCGCCAACACACCGATGAGGCAGAACCATGACTGGCTAGCATCCCACAACATCGACCTCATCGACCTATCAGTGACCCTCTGCCCATGGTCCGACCACCACATGCTCCGTGCTCGCCTCCCTCCCTTCGACAAACTCGCTACGGCTGATCTACTGGGTGCCCTGATCACAGCTCACAACAGATGCAAACTATCCACCACACACCTCAATTCCATTCTGGCAGGCCTTGCCATGGTCTTACCGACTGACGCCTCACCCGAAGCCCTCGCCACCCTTTATTCTAACATTCTAACAGTCACCTTAGACCAAATTGCACCCCAAAAACCTTCAAGCCCAAAACTCAGCGCAAAAACAAACCTTGGTTCTCACCAAAACTCCAAAACCTATTGACGGCCAAATGCCAAGCCGAGCAATCCTGGCTCAAAGACCCCACACTTGAGCACAGAGCCCTGTACACCACAGCTGCCAGTGCCTACAAGGACACAGTTATCCTTGCTAAAGCCAACAACATCAACACCTGCATTACCACCACATACTCTGACACCAAAGAGCTTTTCAAGATTTTACACGAACTCGAAACCCCTCCTCAGCCCAAACTCACCTTAGTACAAGACGACAACTGGTGCCAAAGCATACAATTTGCCGTAAAAAATAACAAAGTGAATCTCCTCAAAACTAAAATTGATGCTAAACGTGCCACCCTTGCCCCCCCGGTATCTCCCCTCCCCTTATCGCCCACCCCTCCCTCCCACACCTAGGCCCCACTTCACCACCCTTAATCACCCACCCCAACACCACCACCCTTTTCGTTCCACCCACTCTCTCCCACAGAGGTCCGGCACATCATTCATGGCCTCAAACCATCCATATGCAAAGACAACAGGTGCCCAACCCCGCTTGTGAAAAAGTGCATTGACCCCCTCATGCCACACATCACTAACTTCAACGACGCCTCATTTGCATCTGGCTCTGTGCCCGCCTCCATTAAGGAAGCCTGGATCACCCCCCTCCTAAAAAAGCTCACCCTCGATCCTGCCATACCCACCAACTGCAGGCCCATCACCACAGTCCCCTTCCTACTGAAGAAACTGGACAGAGCAGCCTACCTGCAGATCCAAGACTACCTAGAATTACACCACTTACTAGGTGAAAGACAATCAGGCTTTCACCTGGGCCACGGCACCGAAATGGCTCTCCTTGACCTGAAAATCCAACTCAACAGCATCTGAGACCAAGGCGGCCTCACCCTCTTACTGCTCCTTGACCTCTCCGCCACATTCGACTTGGCCGACCACGCTACCCTCTGCTCCTATCTCGCCTTCACAGCCCACTTCTCCCCTCTGGCTATCACTTGAGTCGAGTCCTTTCTGTCGCGCAGAATGGCCAAAGTATTCCACGGGTTCCATTCCGTCACTCCCTCACCTGTCACTTGTGGTGTCCCACAAGGCTCCTGCATCTCCCCTACCCTCTGCAATCTATACACAAAGCCGCTCTTCGAGGAACTAGACCGACTTGGGGTGTCCTACACAAATTTCGCTGATGACACCCAAGTCCTCCTCCCACTTACCGGTCAGTACAACCTGGACACCGCCGCAGGCTCCCCTACCTAAAAACGCTATCTCCCCCTTTCTGCCTGTTTTGCACCTCCCAAGTTTCTCTACGGGTGGCTCAGAGCTGTTAGATTTACTGATAACAGTTGAGGAGGTCCAGACAGCTATAACATATCTAGTCTCCGGCAAAGCACTGGGCCCTGATGGGCTTGATATGTACTTCGATAAATATTTTTCATAGCGCCTCTCCCCCTTACTCGTGCAGCTGCTTGAAGAGGGATTGTACACTGGATCCTTTTCGCCTTCCTTCCTGGAGTCAGTGACCGCACTGTTACTGAAGCCATCCAAGGACCTGCAAACTTGTTCCTCTTACCGTCCCCTGGCCCTCCTCAATTGTGACATCGAAATTATAGCTTGCGTTTTGGCCAATTGCCTCATGCCTCATACTGAAACATCCAGATTAAAGTGAATTTGTCACTGGACACTATACAAGGGATAATCTTTGCAGATTATTTTCCAGTCTCATTCAGGCCTGTCCCGACTCCCCTGCCGTGGTGGTGTCCTTTGACACTGCCAAGGCATTTGATACCCTTTCCTGGGCCTACCTTGATCCCTATTTCAGACACTTAGTTTTTTTTCATTATACTAATCCCTCATCCTGCCTTCTCATAAACAATTGTTCATCCCTCCCATCCAGCAGGGCAGGGGCATCCATCAAGGCTGCCCCCTCTCGCCGCTCCTTTTTGATTTGGCTATTGAGTCACTAGCGCAGTATTTGAGAATGACTCTGCATGGTTGGGGCATTGTCTGAGGGGGCCTGGAACACCTTGCCTCTGAATTAATACTTTGGCTCCCTATCGGGACTCAACATGAATTGGGAAAAGTCTAGGGTTTTCCTGCTAGGAGTGCCGCTAGGAGTGCCGGACCCTTCCATATTAGAGTGCATCCACCTCTGTATGGAGGTGTCTGACTTTAAATACCTAGGTATTCTGGTTTGCAAGATCCCTGTTGAAACCCTTTAGAGAAATATCCGGGATTTACTTCGCCTTTTTGAATGCAAATTAACCCTATGGCGGCATCTCCCTTTGCCCCAGGCAAGACGGGCAGCCCTATTAAAAATTATTATCCCCCAAACTCTTGTATTCTCTACTTCCCTCTGTTGTTTTTTAAGCATTGCAGAACTCTGGTTCTAGGTTTTCTCTGGACTCATTGCCAGCCACGTAGAGCTTAGGACACTCCTGGTGAGACTAATCAATAAAGGGGGGTGTGGAGTGCCGAATCTATTTTGGTACTACCTGGCAACTCAGTTCTCTTATGTCATACAGCTCCTTGATATTATGTGTGCATACCACAGGCCTCTGTTAAGCCCTTTTCCCCTACAGTGATCCTTTCGCTTGCTGACCGAGTTGGCTCCCTTTCATTATGTCCCATGAAAGTCTCAGTATTGGTCTGGCGCTAGTTCCGTTTTTTGCGTGGAGACAAATTCCCTTATCTGGTAGCACTCCCGCTCAGCCAATCTCCTGTAGCACACAAAGTGAGACTCACCATTGATTGGGCTGAATGGGAGGAAAAAGGTCTCTCCACATTAGGGGACCTGATCTCGGATGGAAGGTACATCACTAAGGCATCCCTATTAGCTACAATAAGCCGCACCCCTGCCAAAATCTTTCAAATACAACAACTTATGGCAGTGCTGCACCTCCATTGGGGTCACAATCCTGAGTTGCTTCCTGAGTTCCCTACACTTAATATGATACTTCAAGTTCAAGGGTGGGGCCATATTGTGACCCACCTCTACTGCAGTGTACGGGACGTGAAAATGGGGTTTGATAGACATACCAAACAACAATGGGAGGAAGACATTGGTGAGTCCATCTCTGATGCTAATTGGACCAGGGCGTGCTTGCATACTGTTATAGTGGGATTCTGCCCCAGATATTGTTTAATTCAATTCAAGTTCTTGACACGTAACAATGTTACTCCCTTCCAGATACACACATTTAGACCATCCTATGACCCTGCCTCTGACAACTGTGCGCATTCCCCCGCAACTCAACTGTTTGGTCTGGGATTGCCCAATAGTATCTTCTTTTTGGGATTCAATTCTACAGGAATTTCAGAAGATTCTGGGGTATGTGGTACCAAAGACTCAGCAAGTACTTTTTCTGGGTGATCTGTCACAAGCCCATGCTCATGATCATGGCTTCCTTGTACTTTCCCTCCTCCTTGCCAAGAGAGTGATTGCCTTGCATTTGAAGCATCCCTCTCCCCCATGCCTCAACAACTGGATGAGAGCAATGGTTTATTATTGTGACATTGAGTCAAAATACAGTATGACCTGGTAATACCTGCCACAAATCAACCTAAAGACATTTGGGACAAATTCATAAATTACCTTTGGGCCAACGCACCTCCTATTTAATTCTGACTGGTGCTGCTCTCCACTCCCACATAGTGAAATTCCTCTTAATTGGCTTCTGTTCTCCTCAATCCGGAACTGTTTTTTTACAATTTTGATGCCCCAATGCTGTTTTAAGTCCCTCCTTACCAATGAATTATGTACCCCTGTACAGTCCCTCACAATTGTATTCACTGCCATATTTTATTACTATCCAATTCAGTGATTGTATTAGATATTTATCTGTGCATCGATAGCAATTTTGCCCCTTTTTATGTAATTTCTACTTGTGGTTGTTTATGATGTACATTTCCTAATTTCTTCATCCCCATTCTGCCTAAATGATTATACTTTTGAAATGTAAAGCTGTCATTTTGTTCTTTTCATTAGGTGTACACAGAGGACATCTACCGATATCCTAGAATTAATTGTGTGCTTGTTTCTTCTGATTTCAGTTCTCTGTAATGATCTGCTGTTTTTAAATTTATTACCGTATATAATTAATTGCATTTTTGATCAATTGCCATTTCATGTTTCAAAATCAATAAACATATATTTTAAAACACAAGAGAGAAGTCTAAGGAGCAATTCCAGTTGTACAGCCAGTGAGTTGAAATTCTATATCATTGGGAAAAGAAAGTGAGAGTTTAGCTGGATAGAATATTATTATTATTATTTATTTATTTTTACGCGCCAAAGGCCGATGGGCCTCAAGGTGCACAAAGAGGGAATTATAGAGCAAATTAATGTGAGTTTCACCAATGGCCACTGTGATAAAAGTTAATGGCAAGATTTGAATTTGTGTTAACTAAGTTTAATAAAAAATGTATTAGCAGGTACCCACTTCCCATGATTGTGCAATTACTTTCAACAATTTTGGGGGAGGGGGCCATTCATTTTTCAACTCTTGATTTATGATCGTCATAACTTCTAATTCTGCTTGTGGAGCATTCCAAGCCACTGACTGCTTTTATAACGCCTTGCAGTCTATTTCAATACATATGGGTTCTGTCATTTGGTCTGGAATTAGTGGCAGAGGTTTTCCAAAGAGAAATGGAACAATTGTTGATGAGGATTGTGGGTGTTGCTGTTTTTGCAAATGACTTCATAGTGTACAAATGTTGAATGCAAACATGATGTGCAGTTGGTACAATTCCTGCGACAGATGAACGAGAAAAGCTTTACTCTAGAAAAGGAAAAATGCTCTTTCAGGATAGGCAAACTGGATTATTTGGGAAAGTAGTGAGGGAATTGGCCCAAAAATAAATTTTTCGATGCGATTAAGAAAGCACCTGTTCCAGGTGATGAGGATGAATTGAGATCCTTCCTGGGACTAGTAGTATAATGCTAGATTTGTAAGTCATTTATCTGTGATGACTCATTCTTTGAGGGCCATTATAAAAAAGATGGTAACATTTGAATGGACAGATGAGCATCAAGCATCATTTGTGGAAATGAAATAGGTGGTTGCAATAGTGCAAAAGCTCAAACTTTTCAAAATCCCAGGAAACATTTTTGATGCTAGATGCAACTGTTGAATGATTGTGGTGGCAATGTATTATTATTATTATTATTATTATTATTATTATTATTATTATTACTGTTATTATTATTATTGTTGTTGTTGTTGCCGCTGTTGTTTTTTTTGTTTTCACATGCCACACAAAGCCTGCAGGCATCAGGGTGCACACCAAGTATAGAAAATAAAATAAGTGATAATGGACAAGAGCAGAGGTCAGTTAATCGAAAAGTTAAAGTTCAGCAGATCCAGTATCCTTGCCAGATAGAGAATGATTCTCAGGTCGCAAACAAAGATTCTTGAAAAGTAACAATTGGTAGACATCTTTCAACCATATTAATATCTGTGACCATGTTATGCACTGCAGAATGGTCATCCATGCCATTAGAGCAATGTATAATTTTCAAGGCAGGTCTACGAATAGTAAAGCTCATACTGTAGTCTGTTTCACTCCTGTTCATCTGCTAGACTCGCTAACCCAATATGCAAAAAAATTGTAGTACTGTCGCTTAGGCAATGTCTCTGCTGTTAAAATGGAGCACGTTGTCACAAAAAGCACATACATTCTAGGTACAGATCATTACAGACTGAATACATTTTCTTTTGATAGTTTGTTAATAATATTTTTACTTTGAGAGATGTAAGGCCTTTAATGGTTTCAATATCAGAGGTAGCATGGTTAGACAGTTAGTTTACTTGAACGCCATATTCTCTACTGCCCTCTAAGTGATGAGATAGGAAAAATCTTAGAAAGCACGTATTAACGGAATTATGTCTCTCAAAGTAAAAATATTTATGACAATCAACAGGACATGTAGATAGATTTATTTGAGGCTCCATACATAACCGTTCTGTAGTTAATATAATGATTGGATCGCTTTAATGACCTCTCAATCATGCTAATTTATATACTGCCTGTAGTTGAACATTATATGAGTACAATAAAATGATCCTTTTTATACTTTTTTATTTTAGTATGGGTTTTCATTTTTGTAAGGTGGACTATTGTGAAAATATGTGTGGGCCTTGCCCAACCTAAATAAACTACTGCAAATGTGACCATAAACCCTAGATAACTAACAGAGTTTACACCAAATGAAGTTTGAGCATTTCCATTTTCATTTCATGTAATTCCATTTCCTTTGTTTCCAGGTAAGATTTTTCATGATAGATGATTTTTAGTTCTTAGTGGCTCAAGTGTGGTTGAACATAGAAAAGGATAATCAGCATAGAGGTTGATTTTTTGTTTTTGTTTCAATTAAGGTTTAAATGCACATATCCAATCTATCCAACTATTACACCTGAAATAGTTTTGAATAAATTCATCAAACAGTTGAGTTTAGGGGCGACACAGTGGCCTGTGTATTATGTGACTAGAAAATATTTTAACCACATTTTGTGGACTACTGCTTCTACTTAAGTATTTTTATAGAGTGCCAGTGATTACTCCGAAAAGCACTGCCTTGAATCCTAAATTGAACAGGAAGAAAAATAAATATTCCAAGTAGCCCCTCTGGAAGGCCTTCTTAGCATCTACTGCCATAAGAGCTAGTGTTGAGTTTGAGAGATACTTATATGCTGTGAAGACCGGTTTTGTCCATATTAAAAATTCTTCATGTAAGTGTGACTGGCCTATCCACTAACATTTTGGCGAATAACTTATGATTTGAATTTAAGGGTGATATTAAGTGAAAATTCTGAACTAGTAACTAGACGAAATGTTGGCAAACCCTCCCGCAAAAGGTGGGAGCAAAAAAGCAGTCATTTTTGACCAAAAGCAAACGTTTTCAGCTGAAAACGCAAGGTTTTATCCCTCGTGGGTGGGAAACAAACCCTCCCTGCTACCACGAAAAAAGCAAGATAGGAATTGCTTAAAATTCACCGTTTTTGCTTTCACATGGAACATTTTGCCCATTCCCACTAGTAACAAGATACAAAATGAATGTGACTAATATTAAAACAATTGACTTAAACGGAAAATAATCTGTAAAGTAACACAAACCGTGGAAACAATTATAAACAAACATATCAATAAACAGCATTTGAAAAGAATTGAGAAAATAGCTATTGAGAAGATAAAACTACAATGACCAATGAACGTAAAAACGAAATATTTGCAATGAATGAAACAACACATGTATCCCTTATAGTACATGAAGTAAATAAAACAGCGCGTATATTCATTAAACTGCTTAAAAAATAAATGTATGTGGTTGCAGGCATGGGGTTGTTAACGATGGGGCCTGGAGGACATCATAAAGGCCATAGCTGAAACAGAGCTGGAACTAGCATGAATGGAGTCGCAAAGATGAAATCTTAGAAATGAACAAAGCGCATGCTTCCATTGGACTACTAATGAAAGAACAACAGTGTTGTATAAGGCAACCAGAGAAAGAAAATAACACTGGTGCCTGAAGGACATGGCACCAGTCCTTCAGGCACCGACAGTTTTACCAACATTTACAGCTAATGACATGATTACAAGTTAATCATGTTGGTAGATGGTAGATGTGTCGGTAAATACCGACACTTCCATTCCGACAGGATTGCGATTGTTTACCGACTTTTCAAAAAGTCAGTAAAAACAGCGGTAATCCTGGAAAAATAACCTCCATCTATGGAAATGGAAGTAATTTTTCAAATTCACCCCTGGGGCCCTAAAATGAAGGGGTTTGCCCAGTGTGATATTAATTCTGCCCAGGCTAGCCTGGGCAGAATTAATTATGCCACCAACCCCGTAGAAAAGTGCCAATCTGGCACATCTCTATTGGTGGCGGCAAAATCATCGGTAAGTATGGGATGTCATCCCGTACTTACCGATGGCAAGTGCGGGATGCGTTTACAAGTGTTAATAAGAGAAGATAAGAACATTTTCGGTCATCGGCTGCTAACAATCAAATTGCATAGAACCACACTTTCAGCCTCACCAAAGATTACAGACGGTCTACAGGACTGTAACCGCAAAACTAATACATTGTTTCACATCCGCAAAACTAATCTACTGGTGAGTGCCCCTACCAACGAACCAACCAGTGTGACGAGATCCATGGGTCTTCCCCGCTTGAGGTGTAAAATGCTGTTAGCTGTATAAATCTCTGCGTCAACAAAGGTACGGTTCACTCTGCATGATAAATGACAGCACTGTACTTTTAGATTTGACACAACCTATAGCCTTCATTTAGAATAATTTTAAAGCCATGGCCAAGTCAAAAAAAATTGTTTACTTACAAATCTGTGGAATAAACACTGGGGCGCGTGACGTACATGGAAGTTGTTTAACTTCAATTCTTCACTTGTGAAGGGTGATGTGCAACCCTTACGAACTGATACTGGTCTCGCCAATCAAAACACCAACACCACGCTGACTACCCTGTCACCTTGCAATGTTCAGCTGTCAACGTCAGAATACACCTTCCGAGCAACTGCAGCTCTATCAGTAGATAACACTTTCTCTTCTTGGTGATCTTCCACGGCACTGCAACGAGAAGTGCTAAACCGCACAAAACATACACAGCTAAATGCCAAGCCTTAGCAGAGAGCAAATTCTATGGGGTTGTCCACACAATAAGCCCTATTACATACTGATTACTAAACTTTGAACTGCCTTCTTTAATACAACAAATGTTGCTAAAAATAAATAAATACATATGTATGGAACTGCTCATTACCTCAAAATACAAAATATTATGGTACATACACCAGGTGAATCCTTTCAAGTTCCAGGCTAGCCCATAATTGAATGACACTTATATTGGACAAATTACCTTGCCACAATTGATGAATATGAAAAATTGAAACTTGAGATGAAATTCTGATTTCTTCTTCATATGACAGCGAATACACAGCCAACTGGCTAATCTTGGACTTAATCAGGTGGGAATTGATGATGATGCATTTTAAATTTATGTCGCCAAGTTGAAAAAGCAATTCATTCTCAAATCAAATGTCGCAAAAAATCGCCAACACTTTTATAAAACAGAAAATAATAAGGTCAACTGATGAGTATGTTGCCATTACATAGATTAGCACTCTGAAATTTCAAATTTCAAAAGGGGTTTGCGAACTTTTGAAAGATCAAATCGCACTCCACACAAATAATGCCGCTGTACAACATACTTTCTCTGTGGAGATCCTACTCTGCAAGAAGTTGTCACTGTTGCAAGAAAAGTTGAGCACTCAATTTTCTGTAACAAGTCTATCAAGGGAGAATGCAGCAACTCCCTTAGCAGTCTTATGAATAAGATTGCTACAAGAAAGAGGAAGAGAAACTCAATAAACCTGAGAAACAAAATGAACCCTACGGGGAAATATGCTACAGATGTGGGAGGAAAATATAATATTACATATTTTCTCTGTTGTGTGTTTGACCGCAGGTTCATAAGGTTAAAAAGAATCCTCCGTGTTTGGTATGTATTGAAGAGACTAAGTTGAAACCGATGATCAGGTTCACTGTACACAATCTTTCCTAAATCGACTTTGCGTAAGGTGGAGGTCTGTGGAGTAAAAGGTGCACCTGAAAAGAAAGGTATTGATCCAGAATCTTTATGCTGTTTTTGAGCAAAAGATTAGAGAAGTCTGAGGAGCAGGGGTCATGGAGCGTTGCATGGCTGGCTGAACGGACAAGCCTGTGCTCCCACACTCCGTGCAATTATCAGACCAAAATCACCGATTGGGTCTGACCATCGAATCAGATTTTGCACAAACCTGACTTGTTGACACCCTGGTGTTTCAATATGAGTAAATCTGTTAACAAAAGACAGAAGAAAGTCTCTGACTTTGCACTCCAGCCTAAGTTGCCGACGGACCCATCTGGCGGGCAAGATGGTGACAATCTCTCTACCCCTGCTTCTGGCTTGGCGCTGGCTACTCACCCGTCCCTTGCAGAGTTGATTCAAATCCTGATGGATACTAAGCTTGCTTTATCTGACATTGCACAGCATTGGAGCGCTTTGCATCATGCTTTGACATGGCGCAACAGCACAGGTCAACCCTGGAGATCCGTCTAAAGGAGGCAGAGGAACGCCTTGGGGTTCTGAAAGACTGTCTCACTCTCTTACAGCAGCAAGTCACGATGCTTGAAATCCAGCTCCACAAAGGGCACGGACGCCTTAAAGACTAAGAGGGTCGGAGCCGAAGAAACAACATCTGGATCCTCAAAGTGTCAGAAGCTCTGGCGCCACGAGGTAAATGTGGAAGAATGAATACGTAAAGTGCTCCCAAACGTGAGTTTCTCTCCATTTTTTGTATTAGAGCGCTCGCATCGGCGCTTACTCAGCCGCCTCCCCTAGGTGTGTGTTGGATCTTCTAATACTTAGGATGTGAGATGAATACAGGCAACCCACTTGCTACCCCTCTGTCTGTTATCAGACAGCCAGAAGAGTAAAAGGGGGTCCCAACCAGGAACCGATGACAAATCCTGGGGGGTCAGCACCTAATGGAGGGAGACAAAAGGAACAGAGGATGTCAAATATTATGTTTCCTGACAGGGGCAAACTGAGTTCTTTAGAGGGCGTTAAACCAATCTCACGCTCACCAATTAGTATCCCCCTTGATGCTCTATACCGGGTGCTGACAGAATAAATGATGTCCAAGGTAATAATAGTCCAGTGGGAAACAAAGTCTAAGATATGACCTGAAAGCACCAGCACAAGAACGTCTTGAGCAAGCGTGTTCTAGCACACACGCCGGTGTTAAATGCAAGGTCAAATCAAAGAGAGGTCTCGGTACACAAACGGTCAGTAACATAAACAATACACAATCCACAGAAGTGTCAAAGTCAGGCAGGAGGTCAGAACCGATAGAGCAATGCCAAAGCCAAAGGATAAACCAGAACAAGTCAAATAAACAGGCCAGGGTCATAAACCAGAATACACTACTACAGAACAAACCAGGAAGAAGCAAAAAACAAGGTCAGGGGACAAGCAGAAGTCAAAGCCAAAACTACCAAGTAAAGTACAGATAAGGGGCAAGGCAGAACTTAGTCAGAAAACAAAATAGG
>JAUEJG010498453.1:0-13011 GCA_032274985.1 Desmognathus aureatus | reverse complement strand
TCATTGATTTGACCCAGCATAATACGGTGCAGTCTGTACTTTAGCACAGGTATTGCAATGCCACAGAAGGCATCGAACATTGACCTTCTCTAGTTTCTACCTTTCAGCAGTTTTGTAGATGCCTAAAAAACACAGTCGCCAAAGTACCTTCATTAATTTAGAACTATAAAAACTACAGAAACAGATCTTCGTCACAGGAACTCAAATGTGGGGCAGTGTCAGGGCGCTACCCACGTGTCAACAGAAGTGACCACGACTCAGCATTTTGGATGTGTATTAAGATATCAGATTTCTGCTGTGACTTATGCTATTAATTAATTACAGTCAATCATTGTGTATTCAAAGGTTAAGCATGTAAGCTGACAGCATACACCCGGATTCCACAGTTCAACTCTATTGCTTGAGAAGTGTTAAGAAAAATTGCAATGACAGGTCCTGAAAAAAACATCCTTCATCTATGGTATATGTAGTATATTATCCATCTCGTTACACACTTCTCCAGCAGACATGCAATTTTATAACACTTTACACTAGGAACAAACAGCATTCCAGCATCCTAACTGCCCATTTTAACTATACAGAGGGCAGGCTCTCAATCATGTGTCATAGTTTCTGTTATTTCACTAAAAAAAAAACCACTATCATCCATGTCCGTATCAGTATGAGAAACCTTCTGTTTTCCACAAGCATTGCCTACCGCACAGGAATACTTGGGTGACATCAGTTGTTAAATTATATCCTGTAGTCCCCATACAGACCCTAAACCTGGAATCATAGAAACTCTAGCCCCTTTATCAAATTAAAAAGAGCAACTTACCACACTTGCTGGGCCACATCATAATGGGGTTTTATCGCAAAAGCCCCTGACAATCACAAAGACCAGCAGCAGTGCTACTTATCTGGCAGCCAATTTGGCATCCTGTCTGGTGTCTCTGTGTTAGGAATCCAGCACGTCTGGCAGCAAGACGCCCTCAGACCCTCCCCCCACGAGGCGGGCGCCTCCGGCAACCCTGGTCATTTCAGCAGCGTTATTGCATTCGACCTAGACTGTGGTGAGATGTGCACGCCGGTAGCCGGTTGCGGCATTACGTTTCACATGTTAATTCTACAACCAAGATGGCCGCCCCCGTTGAGTCCTTTCTTTGTGTCACCATTCGCTACACCCATGCTCGTTCAATATGGCCGCCACATTAGTAAACCGCATCCATCCTCGATTTCCATGATCACAAACTGACCTTGCCCCGGAGCGCTTCCATATAAGGAAGACGCCGACTTTTCATAGACGCTTGCGAACAACAAGCGGACCCCGTGTGACTCGTGCTGATCTCTGTGTTCCTGTATTGCGATAAGTGACCTGGCCTGTTCTTTTGACTTCTCTTTGGATATCCTTTTGTACTGTTGCTCTGATTATTACTGGTTGTTGACTTCTGCTCTCCCTTTGGTTATTCTACAGTCTATGTCCTCTGTACCGTGTAGCCAGTCCGTGTAACTGACCCTTGCCTGCCTCTTGGATTGATATTGCCTTCTCCACTGCCTCTGTTTTGATTCTCTGGTTTTGACCCATGCCTGTTCTTGGATTGTGTTTATCCTGTTACCACTTTATACTAGTCTCGTGTCTCGATAGTGTTCAGGGAAAGCTTATATCACAAAGTCCTCTGCATTGAGTAGAACGCGTGTGTTAGAACGCGTCTTGCCATCTCACTCAGTGCCCTTACCATTCCGGACTGTTTCATCACTGCACCCGGTATAGAACAACAAGGGGGTTTAACATTGGTGAGCGTTCACATCTACCCACAGTCTTTACACACAGATTTAGGATCTCTAGTTCTTCCCCAAAACCCTAATCCGCAATCCTCTCTGTGTTTTGTCTTGCAGGTGCAGTGTCACGAGGAATATCCCTGGTCCTTGTGTGGGCCCCCTTTTTCGGCCCTCCGACTGTGTATGTATAGTTCATATACAGCGGCAGGCAGAGCAAGGCAGGCCTCTACTCATCGCTGTGAAGAGAAAGAGCTTGAAGTCCAACAGATTGTTCGCAAGCCATCTCCAACAGCGATGAGTGAGGACAAGCCCGATCTCAGTGAGGTGTGGGGCCCAAAATTAGACGAGGCATTTGCCAAGTTACACTTTACTTTAAGCATCTTGGAACAGGAGATAGGAGGGGTTAGGCAGAATCAGGAGACCATGGCTGATAGACTAAAAAGGTTGGAACAGACAACTCCAGAACCGGGCGCACCTGTTGACACAGGGAACACCGACGTCCCAATAAACCCCGTACTCCCACTTGGGGTTCCGGCTCCGCCCGTAGTTACTCACCTCCTACCAAACCCACCTATGCCCCACAAATTTAAGGGTGACATTAAGGATTACCAGAACTTTTTGACTCAGTGTAGATTGCATTTTTTGAACAAACCTACCATATATCATGATGATAGTAGTAAGGTGATGTTTATTCTTATGAATTTGGACGGGAATGCGTTAAAGTGGGCAACCCCTTTCATTAATGAGGACCATCGAGTGCTGAGAAATTACGATGAGTTCCTAACATTGTTCTCCAATATGTTTGAGTGCCCACAGGAGGAGGAAATCAGGCAGGCTGAGCTCTTAGAGCTCAAACAAGGGAATAAAGACACTCAAGATTATGTCACCCACTTCCAACTCCTGGCATCCACCACTGCCTGGCCCGATACGGTGTTGATCAAGTTGTTTTACAAGGGGTTACGTGAAGAAATAAAGGACATGTTAGCTAACATTGTGACTTTACCTCGGGTACTCTCAGAATACCTTACCTTAACGATTCATATAGACCAGAGGCTACGAGAACGGAGACGTGAAAAGAGAAGGACAGATAATTACCGCCCTTTCCAGCGGTATACACCTCCAGTTACCCGTGAGACAGAGACTAGCGAACCTATGCAGTTAGGTGGGGTTAAGGGACCCCTCTCCACACATGAGAAAGAGAGAAGGCGGAGAGAGGGTTTATGTTTTTACTGTGGTAACCCTAGACACGTGATTAACCAGTGCCCATTGATTTCGGGAAACACCAACGCCCGGTAGACTCACGAGGAGGTCTCCTGGGCAATAGGACTTCTACTACTCCTCGCCTATTGGGTACAGTCTTGGGGGATGCTCCTTCCTACCCTCATCTATACCTTGAGATTATTATTAAAATACCAGGAAGGAATGACCTACATACACGTGCCCTCTTAGATTGTGGAGCTAATGGAAACTACATAGATGGTACGTTCCAAAAGCTCCACCAGGTTCCAATACGGAAAAGGGTTAGACCAGAACCAGCTATGTCGGTTGATGATTCCCCTCTGAAATCGGGGGTAATAGAAGACAATACGGTTCCACTGACATTGGTATTCCAAGGCATCGAGAAAGTAGGACAGTTTGATGTGATACAGGCACCATCCTTTAAGGTTATACTTGGGATGCCCTGGTTAGTGCAATGGAACCCAGCCATAGATTGGCAGACACGGACAGTTAAACTAGAGGCTACCGAAAAACGGTATGTAAACACTATCACTGAAAGGTACCCCGACCTCACCACAGTTTTTGACAAAAAAGAAGCTGACGTCCTTCCTCCACATAGAGAGTATGATTGTAGGATCGATCTAATTCCTGACACTAGCGTTCCATACGGACGCATTTATGCCCTCTCTCCCAAGGAAGACGAGATTCTTAAAAACTACCTCAAGGATAACCTGAATAAAGGGTTCATACGACCCTCTACTTCACCTGCAGGGGCACCATTATTCTTCGTGTCTAAGAAAGACACAGACGAATTAAGACCATGTATCGACTATCGGTTATTAAACCTAATTACAGTTAAAAATCGGTATCCTTTACCCTTGATCCCCGTCCTCTTAGACCAAATTCAAAATGCCTCTGTATTCTCCAAGATCGACCTTAGGGGAGCTTACAACTTAGTACGGATGAAAGAGGGAGATGAGTGGAAGACTGCCTTTAGGACTGCTCATGGTCATTACGAGTACCTTGTCATGCCGTTTGGTCTATGTAACGCACCTGCATGCTTTCAGTACTTCGTGAACGATGTATTCCAGGATATCTTAAACACCTTCATGGTGATATACCTGGATGATATCCTCATTTTTTCCCAGAATGAAGAAGAACATTCCAAACATGTCAGAATAGTGTTAGAGAAGCTGCTACAAAACAGGTTATATGCAAAAGAGACTAAATGTTTATTCTTCCAAGAACAGGTACCCTTTTTAGGCTTCCTAATATCACACCAGGGTAGAGAAATGGATCCAATCAAAATAAAAGCCATTATACAATGGGAAGCCCCACAAACAGTCAAGGACGTACAGAGATTCCTTGGGTTCGCAAACTTCTATCGACAGTATATCCCAGCCTATTCGGATATAGTCATTCCTCTTACGCACTCACTTAAAAAGAAAGGATTTAATTGGGGTACAGAGCAACAGACAGCTTTTGAGACTTTGAAGAAAGAATTTGTAAAGGCCCCTGTACTCATCCACCCAGACTTCTTGAAACCCTTTGTAATCGAAGCCGATGCTTCTTCCAATGCGATAGGCGCTGTTCTCTCTCAGAAAGATGCTTTACAAGAGACACACCCAGTGGCTTACTACTCTAGGAAACTAAACACTGCTGAGAAAAACTATACCATCTATGAGAAGGAGCTGTTAGCTATTAAAGAGGCCCTGAAACAGTGGAGGCATTATCTGGAGGGAACTGGGCATACCATAACCATTTATACAGATCATAAAAATCTGGAGTTCCTCAAGAATCTCACGTGCCAGAATGGGAGACAGGCACGTTGGTCTCTATTCTTTTCACGCTTTGATTATGTTATAACATATAAACCTGGTTCATGCAATGCTCGAGCTGATGCTCTGTCTAGATGCTACCCTGAAGGTGAAAAGGCTGAAATACTTCCAACTCCTATTTTGGCCCCTCAACGCGTTATTGCTACCACTGTGGCTGTGTTATCCTCCTTCTTGCAGGAAGTTCGAGACAGTTATACTGCAGACGAAAAGAAACGGTTTTTGTCTCTGAGTACTATGCATAAGGAGATTGAAGGTTTACTCTTTCACGGCTCCAGGTTGTGGGTGCCAAAAAACACTCAACAAACAGAATTGATGCAATGGTGCCATGATTCCCCTCTGGTGGGCCATCCAGGCCCTGTTAAGACTATGGAGATGTTATCTCGTTATGTTTGGTGGAAAAAGATGAGACGTACTGTCGATGATTATGTGCGGATGTGTCCTATATGTGCTAAAGCAAAAGCCAGTCACTTGATGCCGCAAGGGTTGCTACAACCGTTAAAGGTTCCTGAAGGCCCATGGCGACACATATCAATGGATTTCATAACCAACCTTCCTAATAGCAAAGGACATTCTGTCGTATTGGTTGTCACAGATCTTTTTACCAAGATGGCCCATTTTATCGGTTTAACTGGTCTTCCTACTGCAAAGGTTTTAGCAATGGTTTTTATCCACTTTGTGATACGGTTACATGGTATCCCCGATTTGATTGTTAGTGACCGTGGGTCTCAATTTATCGCCAAATTTTGGAAAGAATTTAATGACCAAATTGGTACTAAGTTAGTGTTTTCATCAGGGTATCACCCTCAGACCGACGGATCTACCGAAAGATGTAACCAGACCCTTGAGCAGTACTTAAGGGTCTTTTGTATGAAAGACGAGAAAAATTGGTTTCCCGCTTTGCCTTTGGTTGAGTTCATGTATAATAATTCGTATCATTCAGCGATTAAAACAACTCCCTTCTGTGCCCTAATGGGTTATCATCCCAGGTTCCTTCCCTCCAGATTTCCTAATGCCTCCCTAGTTCCAGAAGTATCGGTTTTTCTCAAAACCTTCTCATCCAGGGTACGTGTTCTCACTACGTTGTTACTAGCATCTAAAGCGGCAATGAAGGAACAAGCAGACAAGCACAGAAGGAATGCACCTACATTCAAACCTAGTGATAAAGTGTGGTTATCAACTAGAAACCTTCATTTCAAGGGTGCTTCTTGTCCCAAGCTTGCACCTCGTTTCATAGGCCCATATGTGATAGAGTCTGTCCTTTCGCCCTTGGTACTGCGCCTACGCTTACCCCCCACCATGAAATGCCATCCTGTATTCCATGTTTCACAGGTCAAGGCTTATGTCCCCAATACCCGTCCTGACCCAGGGGTTTCACAACCGGCCCCCGATACGCAGGGAGAATACCAAGTGGCTAAAATCTTAGATTCTCGCCTTGTTAAAGGGAAGTTACAGTATTTGATTGACTGGGTTGGTTATGGGCCAGAAGACAGGTCTTGGGAACCGGTTGCCAATGTCCATGCCCCGCGCCTTCAAGCGGCTTTTCATGCTAGGCAACCGGACAAACCCAAGCCTGTGGGGGGGTCCCTAGAGGGGGGGGTACTGTTAGGAATCCATCACACGTGCCCTCCAAAGTGCCCCCAAGACCCCCACCACCACGGGGCCGGCGCCTCCGGCACCCGTGGTCCTTTCAACAACGTTATAATATCCGTCCCAGACTGTGGTAAGCTTTGCGTGCTGGTAGCCGGTTACGGCATTTCTCTGTTATCGTTCACCCAAGATGGCCGTCCTGTCTTAGTCCTTTCTTTGTGCCCTGTAACTTACATGATTCCAAGATGGCCGCCCGCTTGTTTCCAGAACCTGAAGTCCTTTCACTATGTTTACGCTGCGCGCACTCGTATCCTCCCCGGCGTACTTCCTTATAAGGAAGACGCCGACATATGCCAGACGCTTGCGAACAACAAGCGGACCTCGTGTGACTCGTGCTGATTCCTGTGATTCCTGTGCTCCTGTTTGCGATAAGTGACCCGGCCTGTTTCTCGACCTTGCCTTTGCTTAACCCTCTGTATATTTGATCGTGCTGGTTTTCTGACTTCTGCCTGTGTACTGATTATCCTCTGCCTCTGCCCTTGTGTACTTTAGCTGCCCGATTGTGTCTTGACCTCTGCCCGTCTCCTGGATTGTGTTCTCTTGCTCCTTTGGTCCTCGTATTGATTCTCCTGGTTGTGACCCTTTGCCTGTTTTTG
The DNA here is from genome assembly GCA_032274985.1 of Desmognathus aureatus. Classification (NCBI taxonomy): domain Eukaryota; kingdom Metazoa; phylum Chordata; class Amphibia; order Caudata; family Plethodontidae; genus Desmognathus; species Desmognathus aureatus. Next base: position 5,954 of record JAUEJG010498453.1, on the reverse strand, counting down.
ACTTGTTGTGCTTAGCGTGTTATATCCGCTAAAAGAATACTTGTGTGGGATTATTTTCCCTTTAGTTTCAAGTAGGGACAGTTAGTTCCCTGAAGTCCTGCACGTTAGGGAAACGCGTGTGTTAGAACGCGTTGTACATCATTCCCTCTGCAACGTGCTGTCAACTCCTGGACTTCCCCTCACTGCACCCGGTATAGCGCTACAAGGGGGTATCATTTTGGTGAGCGTGCATAACTTACTACAGTCTGCTTATCGGTGCATACACAGAGTTCACCTCCTCCTCCCTCTAACCTGGGATACCTTTTCTGTCTTACAGGTGCAGTGCCACAAGAAACCACTCAGGGCCTTGTGGGCCCCCTTTTTCAGCCTTCTGACTGTGTATGTATCATACCTACACAGCAGCAGGTAGAGCAAGGAGTGCCTCCACTCATCGTTGTGAAGAGAAGTGCTTGGAAGTCCAACAGATTGTTCGCAAGCCATCTTCTACAACAATGAGTGAGGCAACACCCGATATTAGTGTAGCGTGGGGTGTTAAACTAGACGAAGAGTTCGCCCAAGTCCACCACGCACTAAACAAATTGGGAAACGAGCTAGGAGGTATTAGGACAGAACAACAAACTATGGCTACCCGAGTACGGGCCCTAGAAACAGAGGAGCCAGAAGCCGGGGTTGCAGCAGCACCCTTGAACCCTTTGATTCACCCTCCTGTAGTACCAGATAGACCACATTTCACGCATGTCCTCCCTAACCCCCCTATGCCTCAGAAATTTAAGGGTGATAGCAAAGACTACAAGAATTTCCTGACCCAATGCAAGCTTCATTTCCTAAACAAACCTAATGTGTATAATACAGACAGTAGCAAGGTCATGTTTGTCCTGATGAATTTGGAAGGGAATGCATTAAAATGGGCTACCCCCTTTATTAATGACAATCACCGAATGCTAAGAAACTATGAGGAGTTTCTAGAACGTTTTTCTAACATGTTTGAATGTCAACAAGAAGAAGACATTCGCCAAAATGAGTTACTTGAGTACAGGCAAGGTAATAGGGAAACACAAGAATATGTCACACATTTCCAACTACTAGCATCTACCACAACATGGCCCGATTCAGTACTCATCAAGTTATTTTACAGAGGTTTGAAAGAAGAGATCAAAGACATGTTAGCAAACATGGTCACATTGCCTCGAGTCTTTTCAGAGTACATTAATTTGACTGTGCAGATAGATCAGAGAATACGAGAAAGAAAGAGAGAAAGGCGACGTTTTGAGAACTACCGCCCTTTACAAAGGTACACCCCTCCTTTTTCCCGAGAAACAGATACAAGTGAGCCCATGCAACTTGGTGGGGTTAGAGGGCCTCTCTCTATGCGCGAAAAAGAGAGAAGGCGACGAGAAGGTCTATGCTTTTATTGTGGAGATCCCAGACACGCTATCAATCAGTGCCCCCTGATTTCGGGAAACGCCAACACCCGGTAGTCTCTAGAGGAGGACTTCCGGGCGATGTCAGACCAAAGACTCCTCGCGTATTAGGTACTATTTCGGGCGATGCCCCCTCAGCACCTCACTTATACCTTGAGATAATCATACGCATTCCAGGGAAAAAAGATGTACATACCAAGGCTCTCTTAGACTGTGGAGCCAATGGCAATTACATTGATCATGGGTTTCAAAGACTTCATCAAATTCCCATAAGAAAGAGAACCAGGCCAGAACAAGCTATGACAGTGGACGATTCACTACTCAAATCAGGGCAGATAGAGGAAAATACCATCCCTCTCACGGTCATGTTTCAAGGTATTGAAAAGGAAGAACAATTTGATGTAATCCAGGTGCCTTCCTTTAAGGTAATACTAGGTATGCCCTGGTTGATTAAATGGAACCCAGCTATCAACTGGAGGACTAGGACAGTGAAGCTTGAGGCAGCAGAAAAGAGGTATGTTAATGCCATCACGGATAGGTATCCTGACTTAGTCACGGTATTCGACAAGAAAGAGGCCGATATCCTTCCTCCTCATAGGGAGTATGATTGTCGGATTGATCTCGTACCCAATACAAGCGTACCTCATGGCAGAATCTATGCTCTTTCCCCTAAGGAAGACAATATCTTGAAAGACTACATTAAGACCAATCTAGAGAAAAGGTTCATTCGACCCTCCTCTTCACCTGCAGGAGCCCCTTTGTTTTTCGTGTCCAAGAAAGACACCGATGAGTTGAGGCCGTGTATAGATTACCGCCTCTTAAACCTAATTACTATTAAGAACAGGTATCCTTTGCCTTTAATACCCGTCCTTCTCGACCAAATTCAAGACGCCTCCATATTCTCCAAAATCGACCTTCGAGGCGCCTATAACCTAGTAAGAATGAAAGAGGGAGACGAATGGAAGACCGCTTTCAGAACGGCTCACGGGCATTTTGAGTACCTGGTGATGCCATTCGGGTTGTGTAACGCTCCCGCGTGTTTTCAATACTTCGTGAACGATGTATTTCAGGATATTCTCAACACCTTTATGGTTATTTATCTCGACGATATTCTTATATTCTCACGGAATGAAGATGATCATGCCAGACACGTCAGAATAGTCCTTGAAAGGTTACTACAGTATCGTTTATATGCCAAAGAATCCAAATGTTTGTTTTTTCAGCAACAAGTCCCCTTTTTAGGGTTTTTGATCTCACACCAGGGTAGAGAGATGGACCCTGTCAAGATCCAGGCCATTGTCCAATGGGAAGCCCCACAAACTACAAAAGATGTTCAAAGATTTTTAGGTTTTGCTAATTTCTACAGGCAGTACATTCCAGCATATTCTGATATCGTCCTTCCCTTGACACGAGCCCTTAAAAAGAAAGGTTTTCTCTGGGGTAATGAGCAGCAAGAGGCCTTTGAAGTACTAAAAAAGGAATTCACGAAAGCCCCAGTCCTTATACACCCAGACTTTACCCAACCTTTTATAGTGGAGGCAGATGCTTCGTCCAATGCAATAGGTGCAGTACTCTCTCAAAAGGACACCTTACAGGAAACTCACCCGGTAGCCTATTACTCCAGGAAACTAAACCCAGCCGAGAGAAACTATACCATATATGAGAAGGAATTGCTGGCTATCAAGGAAGCACTGAAACAGTGGAGGCATTATTTAGAGGGAACTGGAAATACCATCACTATTTATACAGATCACAAAAACCTAGAGTTCCTTAAGAACCTCACCTGTCAGAACGGAAGACAAGCCCGTTGGTCCCTATTCTTCTCCCGATTCGATTACGTGATTACGTATAAGCCAGGGTCCTGTAACGCTAGGGCCGATGCTCTATCCAGACGTTACCCTGAAATAGAGAAGGTAGAGCCTCTTCCTACTCCTATACTTGCCCCTCAGCGTATCATTGGTGCTACCGCTGCTGTGTTGTCATCCTTTTTGCAAGAGGTACGAGATAGCTATTCCTTGGAGGCTAAGAAGCGGTTTTTGGCTGTTGGAATGTTGCATAAAGAAATTGATGGTCTCTTGTTTCACGGTTCAAGGCTATGGGTACCTAAGAGTTCACAACAGATCGAGTTGATGCAGTGGTGCCATGATTCCCCGTTGGCAGGACACCCTGGCCCAGTTAAGACTATGGAGTTGTTGTCCAGATATGTGTGGTGGGAAAAAATGAAGAGGATTGTAGACGAATGTGTACAATTGTGCCCAGTATGTGCTAAAGTTAAATCCAGTCATTTAATGCCACAAGGGTTGTTGCAGCCATTGAAGGTACCAGATGGGCCATGGAAAAACATCTCCATGGATTTTATAACCAATCTCCCGTGTAGCAAAGGTCATTCAGTCGTACTGGTAGTCACTGACCTTTTTACTAAAATGGCACATTTTATTGGCCTGACTGGTTTACCCTCAGCAAAGATTTTGGCTATGGTTTTTATCAGCTTTATTGTTAGACTACATGGAATACCTGATGTGATTGTGAGTGACAGAGGATCACAATTCATTGCTAAATTCTGGAAGGAGTTTAATGAACAGTTAGGTACTAAACTCGTGTTTTCTTCGGGGTATCACCCCCAGACTGATGGCTCCACGGAAAGATGCAATCAGACCCTTGAGCAGTACTTAAGAGTTTTTTGCATGCAGGATGAAAAGAACTGGTTTTCCGCTTTACCTTTGGTTGAATTCTTGTATAATAACTCGTATCATTCAGCGGTAAAGACCACTCCCTTTTGTGCCTTGATGGGTTACCACCCTAGATTCCTTCCCTCTAGATTTCCAAATGCCTCCCTGGTTCCTGAAGTGTCGGTTTTCCTCAAGACCTTCTCATCTAGGGTACGTGTTCTTACCTCCTTGTTATTAGCCTCAAAGGCAGCCATGAAAGAACAGGCAGACAAACATAGGAGAAATGCACCTACATTTCGACCAGGGGATCGAGTTTGGTTATCCACAAAAAATATCCACTTCAAAGGTACTTCATGTCCTAAATTATCCCCTCGTTATATTGGTCCCTATGTTATTGAATCAGTGCTTTCACCGCTCGTCCTCAGACTAAAGTTACCTATCTCCATGAAATGTCACCCTGTATTCCATGTTTCACAGGTTAAGGCCTATGCGCCTGACACCCGTCCCGATACTGGGGTTTCTCAGCCCCAACCAGATACACAAGGAGAATACCAAGTAGCCAAGATATTGGATTCTCGTCTAGTCCGTGGCAAGTTACAGTATCTGATTGACTGGGTTGGTTATGGCCCAGAAGACAGGTCTTGGGAACCGGTTGCCAATGTCCATGCCCCGCGCCTTCAAGCGGCTTTTCATGCTAGGCAACCGGACAAACCCAAGCCTGTGGGGGGGTCCCTAGAGGGGGGGGTACTGTTAGGAATCCATCACACGTGCCCTCCAAAGTGCCCCCAAGACCCCTACCTCCACGGGGCCGGCGCCTCCGGCACCCGTGGTCCTTGCAGCAGCGTTACAGTATTCGTCCCAGACTGTGGTAAGCTGTGTGGGCCGGTAGCCGGTTACGGCATTCGCTATGTTGTTGTTGTCCTCCCAAGATGGCCGCCCGCATCTAGTCCTTCCTTTATGCCCTGAGCCCTGTATTATTCCAAGATGGCCGCCCGCATGTCTCCCGGACTCAGAGTCCCTCTTCACTGTCTAGCGCTTACTCGCGCTGTGTGTTCCCGGCGCTCTTCCTTATAAGGAAGACGCCGGCCTGTGCAATTCGCTTGCGAACAACAAGCGGACCTCGTGTGACTCGTGCTGATTCCTGTGCTCCTGTATTGCGATAAGTGACCCGGCCTGTTTCCTGACCTTGCTTCTGATTATCCCTTTGTATTTGATTGCTCGTACTGGTTATCTGACTACTTGCTTCTGTTCCTGGTTATTCTCTGTCTCTGCCCTTGTGTACTTTTGCTGCCCGATTGTGCCTCGACCTCTGCCTGTCTCCTGGATTGTAATTGCCTGCTCCTTGGTTCCTGTCCTAGATATCCTGGCCTGACCCATTGCCTGTTTGACCTGTTGTGTTATAGCGTGTTCTACGCTTATTATTTCGTGTGGGGTTTCTCCCCTTCCAGTTTCAGTAGGGACAGCTTAGTTCCCTGAAGTCCTGCACGTTACGAGGGGCGCGTGTGTTAGAACGCGTTGTTACCATCTCCCTCTGCAAACGTGCTCTTACCTCCTGGACTTCACCATCACTGCACCCGGTATTGAGCTACAAGGGGGTATCATATTGGTGAGCGTGCATAGCTTGCAACAGTCTGTATACACTTATATATATATATATAGCGTTCACCCTCCTCCTCCTTCTAACCTGGTATACCTGTGTTCTTCTGTCTTTCAGGTGCAGTATCACAAAGGATAGCTCAGGTCCTTGTGGGCCCCCTTTTTCAGCCTTCTGACTGTGTATGTACAATACCTACACAGCAGAGGGTAGAGCAAGGAAAGCCTTTACTCATCGCTGTGAAGAGAAGTGCTTGGAAGTCCAACAGAT
>JAUEJG010487374.1:0-13181 GCA_032274985.1 Desmognathus aureatus | reverse complement strand
TCAATCTACACAAACCACCCCTTGTTCTTTTCACCATTTTCTCAGCTGTTCAAGAATGTAGGAGTTACGTGAATTACACTTTTTTGTCCCACCTTCCTAAGCCAAAATCTGAAGGCATGTGCATTGCACGCAATATTGAAGAAATTACCCACCTGTTACAAAAGCATTGAAATCTCATTGAAATTACCACAGAATGTTTTTTTGAAACCCTGTTCTAGAAAGTTGAGAAAATGGCAATTTCAGAACTGCAAACCATTCGTTGATCCCCAATCACCCAAGAATATCCCACTCTTGTGTAATGCAGTCGCCTCGCCATCCACGCCAGTTTTATCCTATCTCGTTTCTACCCCACTGTTATCACTTAGCATTGGTGCCTTTCTGTCTGACGAGAGTCAAACTTGTTCCAACTTGTTATTTGAACTTTAAAACCCGTCGTTGTTGTAAACTGTAGGAAAAAACATGATTATTCAAGAACAAGAAGCATGAATCACATAAAACACATATTTCGCTTGTCTGCCCATTCACTTTTCTAACTCAGCTTCACACTGACACTGCCTGTATGAAAAGATGACTGTTGCCTCTTTTGTATGCAACTATAACAGCTTTTGTAGACACCTGTATTTTTATCCCTTTGAATGAAACATCACACCCTTTTTGAATCAGACAGTGAAAGGTCAAAACATAACTAAGAGAACAACCATGTGGGAAAAGCAAACAGATGTACTCGATCTTTTTGAAGTTTTTGAAGATTTTTTGCTATAGTGCCAATCAGTAGTCTATTGCAGTAGCCCAGTTTAGTTAGAGACTACTGCTCTTGCTAAAGTGACAAGAAAGGGAGGATATGTCGAAGTCTCAAATGAAAACAGGACGAGCTCACAAGTGTACTGGTGTGCTTTCCCATGGTCAGAGAAGAGCCCAGGAACACACCCAGAGTTTTTACTTTCTGCTGAGTTTGGATGGAACAGTTATCAATCATAAATTCCTAGTAGCTAGGCTCAAGCTTCGCATCAGCAATGATTGTTCTAACCACCATCAGTTCTGCCATGTTACTGCTTAGGCACAGCCAATGGGCTGCCATACAATGAGTGACCAGGCCGTGAAATCATCCGAAGGTTCTAGGAGCAGTTGGGTGTCATCAGCATAATTTGTAAACAACACCCCCTTTTTAGTCAAAAGGTTACATAGAGGTCTGTGATATACGTTGAAGAGGAAGGCGGACAGGTAAGAGCCTTGCAGAACGCCAAACTGCAGCGTTCTAGGTTGGACATACCTTTGCTCCAGCACACTCTTGATAGGCAGCTGTCTAAGAAGGATTTGAACCACAGTATAGCACTCCCTGAACAGTCAGAAACAGTGTCCAGAGTGTCAAGGAGACGATCATGGTCTAACAAGTCAAAGGCTGCAGAAAGATCAAGCAGCACTGGGAGCCATTTTGCCCTTATCCAGGATAGATGACATCTGAGTATGTAGATCAAGTAGTGCAGATTCCGTACCATAATTTGCTCGGAAACCTAACTGTCTGTAATGTACTATGTCACTGTCCTCCAAATGTTTTTGAAATTGACTAGCTGCTACCTTGCCTACCATGTTAAGCAAAAACTTCACAGTGGTAATCAGGCATAAGTTTTTTGGATCTTTTGGGTCTTGCCCCACTTTTTTAATTAACGGAGTTACTCTGACTTCATTGATGCTGTCGAGTATGCAGTTGAAAAAGAAAAGAAGAGTTGACAAACCTTGTCAGGAAAGGGGCAAATAGAACTATGTTCTCTAGAACCAATTTCGATGGAATAGTGTCACCTAGTCCAAAGATTGTTCTTAAAGAGCCACATACCTTTTTTAATTCTGGGACTGAAGAAGGTTGCAGGGAAAATTTCGGGCCAGAGTGTTGAGTAGTGCTGCAGTTACATGAAGCATAAAGATCAGATGCGCCTTCGGATGAGACTTTGGCACAATCGTCATTGGAAGGAACAAAGGCGTTGCTGTTCTCTTTGGGCTTTTCTAACTCTTTCAGCATCGTGACAAGTTCTCTTGTACTATTCTGGGCACTCTGTACTTTGTTGTTTAGAAATTCTTTTTTTGCTTGGGCAATAGCTGATCTATAAACCTTGGCTGTATCTTTCTATTTTCTTTCTCAGTTGCAAGTCCTGACTTTATTAAGGGGAATATGAGATAATTGCCCTCGATTTGACCAACAGGGATCAGAAAAGTGACTAACCTTTATTTCGGCATCCGCACATTCCCTGGGAGTCCATGAGGAGAACAGGTACGGCAGGTACGGTTACAAGAACCATATATGAGGTCATTTGCCAACACTTTGTGGCCCTTAGGTATGAATAGAGTTGCCATATCAGTACACTAGATTAATGCTTTGTTATGCTTTCTCTTGAAACAGAAGTAGGGCATCCTTGAATAATCCGCCTGCCACTACAGACAACACGACCCCCTGTTCTCCGTGAGACAACCGGGAGGAACGCGTTCCCTACTACTGTCCAGGGAAGTGCAACAGCTGCGGCACTGGGTGATCAGATGCTACATCACCCTACAAGTGGAGCACATAGCGGGAGTGGCCGACATCACAGAAGATGCCCTAAGCCAGACTTCACTGGAAGCCCATGAGTGGTGCCTCAAAGACTGGGTCCTGCAAGAAGTATTCGACCAGTGGGGAGTACCGATAGTCGATCTCTTCGTAATGAAGACCACTGCCAAGGGTCAGCACTTTGCCTTGAGGTTCCACAAATCTGGGTTTTTGGGGAACGCACTGTTGATGGACTGGCTAAGTCAGCATCTCCTCTACGCTTTTCCTCCAGTGCCATTGATACCAAAGGCCCTGCTTATGTTGCGACATTCGCAACTTAATGCAGTTGATTCTGATCGCATCAACGTGGGATAGGCAGCCGCGGTTCACCAATCTGCAACAAATGTCATGTTTCCCACATGTTCCACTGCCACATTACATAACATAACTGTAAACATAGCATGAAACAAGAATGTGGAGGCAAGTCGTGAGTTTCTTTTTTGGTAGCAGCTTAGCAGCAAGGTGGAAGAAGGCCCACGTGGCTGAGAATAGGATACACGTTAATGAGCCAAATTACAGAGTAGATATCATTGAAGAGCTCGTTTGAGAGCAGGTATATATCTTGGAAGCTCACCATGCACGTATATAAGTTAACAGCCCCTGTGGAAGGACTGTATACCCTTCTTAATGTCAAAAACAAGCAATGATGACACGCATGCCATGTCTATGATTATAGCAGATAATAATAGATGTGCATGAAGTCTGCTAGTGATAGGCTGGAGTAGATTGAAAGATACTGGAAAACTCCACCCATAATGGTCTTTTTAGGAAATTGAATTGAGAGTGTCAATGGATGTGGTGTACGAACAAAACAATACTTGTGAAATAATACCTGAGTACATTGGAGTGAGTATTGTTAGCAAATGAAATGTTAATTTAGTATACCAATAATTGGTGTATTTAGTTATTTTAATTAAGAATAACTTTGGAACAAAACGTGTTACAATGTAGGGCAGTAAATAACCTACTGTTTTCTGTTTGCATAGATTTTGATGCCCATCCTGTAATTCCTTAACCCACTGGGAATTGAAAACAACATACCCGAAGATATGCAACAAGGGCCATTCCTGATGAATGCCCAGTATTGATCACAACAAGGACAGAAACATGTTGAATGTGTGGGTATGCATGAAAGTGGTTTAACATCCTTTTTAGGATGTATGAGATATGAATGGGGTGGATGACAGAAATAATGATTTGCTGATAAACTTGTAATTCTTTTTAACTATTTTTATGGATGAAATAATAATAATAAAAAATATTCATTTTTAATCATGTTGTAGTAGGCTCTATGATTTTGGAGATTTGACACTGTTTTGTGAAAACAGAAGGATTTATTGTGCATGACTCATAACAAGATCCCTCTTCTTCGTAAACTAGTTGTACACGGTTGAAGGATCTGTTAGTACCAGTTTGTCGCAGGGATCTGGCATTGCAGGCTTCAAAGAGGATCTTAACCCAATGATAATAATCAATAGGGAAATTAGTATAGGTTCTAATACTAAACTGAATATTAAACTCCTGATCCTCTCCCTCTTAGAGAATCACACTTACTTAATGCTCAAACTCTTTTGGCCACTCCATCAAATGTGTTGACATTATTTACAATGACACTGACAGGGGCTAATGTCTACATTAGAGACTATCACCCTCTCAGCAAAGTTCTAAACTTGTGAAGCCCTCATTGTGAATTTTAGGTCACGTCTGCCTTAAAAGTCAATCCTTTCCCCTCAGCACAAAACCGTATTGTTACCCCAGTCTTTTGGGTATCATTCTGGATTCATATTTTCACCCTGAACCTTCAGGTAGTTTCTTCCTGGGCTGATGAAGGGATTCGCATTGTTACCTCGAATTTGGGTCTCCTCTTCCTTGGGCCCTTGGATTTACTTTCCAGGTTTTTCCTGTATTGTCACCCCAGATTGGATTGGCTCTTTCTTGGACTTCTGATTTTCCTCTCCAGATCTTTCCTGTAATATCACGCCAGATAGGGTAGCCAGTTCAGTAGGACCTATGAGACTCCACCTGTATTAACACCCCAAGTTGGATCACACCTTCTGTAAGTCTTACATCAGCTCCACCTCCATTATCGCTCCCGGTTGCATCACCTGGTCCATGGGGCTACATCACTTTTGTGGGGCTGCAGGCTTGTCAGTCCTTCCAAGGTTGACCTCTGGTGGCTGGACAGTCAATTGCAGCAGGGCTAGTGATGAGCAACTCAGCAAGTTTAACTCCACACCCCCTTGGTCTCTTCAATATGACTACTGCCAAAAATGGACCCAGCCACACTAGATTAAAGGGCACTGGCTCTTCTAGATCAACCTTTTGGCTAGTAGGGGTGGGCCGCCTGCCCACTCCTCCCACCAAAGATGGATTTCCCAACATCCTGTTGGGGACTACTGGCCTGTTCAAACTTCCCTCTGGTCCAGCAGGAGCAGGTAGGCTGCCTGACCACTTCAGGAGGGAGGATCACCATTTAAGTCTTTGCATATATGTTCACTCAGCACTCCACAGATCACTTGGAGGGTTGAAAGAACTAGCAGGGATTCTTGTCTGCTTCTAGATTTGTTTAGGCCCCAACACTAACTGCACAAACCTTCCACCCTTTTATACTCCCTAAATGGAGAAATGTCTTCCATGTGTCAGAGGGTCTGTTGGCCCTCCTCTCTTGCAATCAGTTTCAAATCTGATGGTATAAGTTTCAGCTGGATCCGGGTTTAGGATCTCTTCAGAATGGTATCTGCTGCCATGTATGCTGCTGGTATCAATGTACGCTTGGAAAGACTCTGCACCAGGCACCTTTCCCTCATATATGTTATGTGGTTGCTGTTTTATTAACCCTAGGTTTGAAGGGTTTCTGGGTGGAATTTTTTACATAACTTTGTTACAGGACTCATTTGGTTAACTGTAGGGTTAGGCGAATACCTTGTTATTTCCTGACGGTTTAACCTATGTTTTCTCTAAGTTAACTGGGTTGGCATCCTCCTCTACCTGCGTATGCTCGGTGGTGACCACAGTATCCCGTCTTGTTCTTGAAGTTATTTTTTCATTTGCCACTTTGGTCGAGTCATGTTGACCAAATTGTTTTGTATTTCTGATGAGTTTATTTCAACAGTATTTTTGTTGACATGCACTTACAGGGAATACATTTATTTCGACTTGAAATAATATCTTTCAAAATGCACAGACTGGAGGATGGACTAGCAATATTTTTTACCTCGATTATATTTTTGGTAGGGATTTGTGCAATCAACTGTATTTCTTGTTGAGATTATTGAAGTCTGCCAAAAATATAAACATTGTAAAAACAGTCAATCATTTTTGTGGGTTGTAAGTGGCATTCGATTGAAAGAACTTCAGAAACAAGACGTATAACCGGTGACCACCTCATCCAGAGGTGTGCTGGTGTGTCTTTCCCCGCTACACCCTGGGTCTTCTAGTACTTGTAGTTCTTGTGGCCACTTCTATGCACGGCCATCTTTCCCTCGGCTTCTGCTTCTTGATGGTGAGCATTCCATCCCACCAGGTCTTCCTCTGCTAGTTAATCTTTGCATATTTTTAAGACTTCTAGTCCCGTCATAGTTATTCTAATCTGGCCAGTCTTGCATTCTCTCCACAGTTGGTAAGCGGCACATCCTCTCTGGTCATGAAACATAAATTGACCAGGGGATAAGATCGCGCTTGGTCCACAGATATTATCTCCATTGATCATCCTGCAGGTTCTGGTGGTGGCTAAAGGCATTTATTTCTTGGTGAGGAATCACAGTTTAACCTCTCTCTTCACTGTTTTCTCCCCTCATGACAAAACAATTGAGTTCATAATCCCACTAATGGTAGCGTCTCGAATGTTTAGGATCCTTGAAGTTGGTTTAACAACTGAGCATCTGTAACTATTGAGCAAATATTTCTAGGGGCAAGGGTCAAAAGTGTAAACATTTGTGATGAACTGTCACAGAGTGACATATATCAAGAATCCATATTAAAGCCACTCAAAGAAACATAATACTAATATTTTTCTTGCCTTCCTAGTTTAATTCAACTGTGAGGTAGGGTTCTTTGAGTAGTTAAGGGCCTCATCTAACTCATAGTATTCTGATCATTTGAAAGATCTTCTATAGGATTATCTAGCTCATCGCTTCCTTGAGATATGCGCCTCTCTCTAATTCATTTTTTTTTACTTAGACTATGGAATATGTTCAAGTATCTAACAAATGCTGTCCTGGTGATCACAGTAGGTTTTGTAGGATGCACGATTAATTAGACGATGTCTCATATTATGGCAACTAGTTGATATTGGGATAGGACTGTTAGTGTATACAGTGAGCCCTGAGAGCTCCCCTGACAACACACCTTTCAAATAATGTATATCACAATGATAAGCCCACAGTAAATTAAATCTGTACAATAACAGCAATTTCTCATAAGGTACCATATAATTTCACCAACAGATATTAAGTACTGGTGTATGAACCAAGCCCTTTGAAGAACTACTAAGGCTTCTTTTATGCCATCAAGGCTAAGCGTGGGTTTCTAAAATGTTCCTTGTTTAATCGGCTACTATGCAGGAAGCATGGTAGTTAAAGGCGACAATGATTAGAAATGATAATTAGCATCAAAATTATCTTTGGAGTGAGCATTTACACTACATGCACACTGTATTTTTCAAAAGACACAGCTGGGAAAAGTAAAATTGAATTGAATTGAGCTGACAATATATTGAATTTTTTTCTTACCGTGGCCTCAATTTCTCTGGCAGCCTTCTTAAGTGGGTTAGGCTAAAACATGAAAAAAACAAGTAGTAATTCAGTCAGTCAGTCAAAAGTTTATTCAGAAATTCAAATTTCTTCAAACTGACAATACAAAAATATAAAAAATCTCAAGATAAAAGCATTGGTTAACATATAACACTTGCATTTTACAAGGCCTAAACTATTATGAATTATATAATTAAAGCAGCAGCCTAAAACTCGACAAACATGGATTTCTGGATAAAGGAAACGCTCCTGAGAAAATCCGCGACACAGAATATTGCTAATTTGCTAGCTAAAAGACATAGCTAAAACAGCAAGGGCTGAACACTTGGGTATATGTGAGACCCTTAAACAGAGAGAATAACCATTTCTTCCTTGAACAGAAGAAAAACAAATGACTAAGGGACTCCTCACATTCCCCCCACACACACAACAGCTTACGCAATGATGTTTCGACGCCTTCAGGGCGTCTGGGTTTAAATAACTGGAACAAAATATTGAGCTTTAAATGAACTAAAGTTGTCTTGTGAGCAGTTCAATTGGAATATCAAACTACTGTCTAAAGGAAACATTGGGAAAATAGTTCTGCACCAATGTCTTGGTCCAACAGGCATTTTCTGAGTTTTGTGTTGATTGTTCCAGAAATTCCTGCTTCAGCTGTTAAGGCCGGCTTGGTTAGACGAGTTCTGTTATTCCTATGATTCCCCAGGCCCATTAAGTTCAAAATATGTCAGATTTGTAGAAGCCACTTTGAATTATGTGCAGAAGAGTGGCTTAGGATGTCTAAGAAAATGACTTTGGTCAGGTCATTGTCAAGGAGCTTGAAGCCACCCTGTTAAAGCTGTCAACATCCCCGGGATGACAGCTGGTGCCAAAGCATCCAAGACGCTCTTGTGGAATCTAATGACTGGTGCTCAAAGAGGGTTCTGGTTGTGGGAGGGCTGTACTGGATTCCACAACTGATCCGGTACTCTCTGATGGCGTTGTGTCACTCTGGCATCTCCCACCCCTCTTACGGGACGCTAAGAGAGCGCCGAGGAACACTGAGAACACTGCACCTTACCCCAGCACTTACTGCAGTAGCAGCCCCAGTCAGTAAGACAGGCAATACCTTACACAATTACATAATAAACATAACGCAGTTAGATCAGAAATATATACACAGCACAATAAACATAACAGTCAGATCAGAAATATAACGCAGGTATTGTCACAGCCAGGAAGTGATGCAGACCAGACCAAAATGTACAAGCACACAAGGATTTATTCAGAGTAATGGGAATGAACCAGAAATAATAATTTGGCAGACAATAAGCAAATCATGTGGTCAAACAAGGCGAATGATACGGCACCACAACAGGAAACGCAATGACAAAATATGGAAGATAATGCAGCAACAGAACACACGTAAGGAGCAGAGCAAAACAGTGGCAAACAAATGATTTAGGTGATCACAGGGCAACTACGAGGACCCAAAACCAGCCACGTAGGTGGCCAACAGGAGAAACAAATGCAGCAGTAAAATACAGAGAAGGACAGAAATGAAATCATAAGGCAAGCAATATTATACGGGCAAGACAGTGAACGAGCGCAGAGAAATAAATGGACCCAAAGCATTTGTTGCAGAAAATAAATGACGCACCCTTACACCAAGGTCCGGGTAATGAAGCACACAGGTTAGCGCAGGCCTAAGGGGCAGAAAACACAATGCAGGGCAGTCTAACGGAGGGCTAGAGAGCAGGGGACAACACGCGCACGCAGGGCTAGGGGACAGACGCAGGATCTTTCGTGTTTAGGATTTTTCAGGGGTGCGCAGAAGGGTTTCAGACAGGCAGAGTTAACTGGGGATGCAGGACAGGAATTGCGCAGAGGGGCACAGCAAGGCAGGACTGGATCAAGACTGATAGCGCAGGACGGGGAGTGCGCAGAGGGGGGTACAGACCGACATTGTGCAACTTCGTTTTATTAGCATTTACATCCATTTGCATCTGCCACTTTAAACGCTTCTGTACGCACTTGTTTCACTTTAATTCCAATTGACCTCCGGTCATCACTGTCATCATTGTTGCCATTGACTGCTAACACCTGTCTGATCGTTTAATGCAATTTTAAGCTTTTTAATCATTTTATGCTTTATATGAATTTTTAACAGAACCTATTTTGTCAAGTCCTCACCTGCTGCTGCAGCTATCATATTCTGCAATATTGCTTTCTGCCTTCTACTTGTAGATTAGTTGTGTACCCGGCGGTTCTTTTTAGAACCAGCCTTGTTCAGCCTAGGGAACTACATCCCCCAGAAGCCTTAGTCCATTTAAGGACGTCGGTGGCGCGTCAGCGCCGGCGCGTCGGGGCCTTGGATTGTGGGCCTGTCTGCGCCTGTCCGCGCCAGGCAGCACCAGCAGTCCAGACATTTCCTTCTACCTCTCTCCTTATGACTTTTCTAACGGTTCCCTTCTCTAAGCCTTGGTCCGAGGCGTTAGAATTTTGGAATACACTAATGGCTTTTCAAGATACCCCCTCAGCTTGCTGCTCTTCATCAGCATCGAATTGGTTTGATGACCTTTGCCACCCTCCGCTACCTAAGCCCTTGAAAGCTCATCTACATACTACTCATTTTACTATTGTACATGCCACAAGCTCTACTCTGCCTTGTGCTGTACCTGCTCTGTCAATAAAGCCTACCAGCTCCTCTTCCAATTGCTCTTTAAAATTTGCACTACTCAACACTCACTCGGCTGTTAAACATGACACCGAGATTTCCGACTTTTTCTCTGACAACTCGATTGATTGTTTTGCTTTGTCTGAAACTTGGTTCCATTCCGCTTCTAATTATGCTGCATATTTGTCCACCCCCCCCGACTGTTCCATGTTACGTGTCGATAGAACTGATACTACGGGAGGTGGGGTTGCTCTAATTTTCAAGTCCAATCTCGATATACACTCAATACCTGTTGACCCACCCGAGCACTCACAGCTCCTCTTCTCCAAACTCCTTGTCAACCCTAACACTTCTATAGCTATCTCCGTTCTGTACAGACCCCCACCAGACTCTGAACACTTTCTGGACCAATTCCTCGGCTTCATTGCCGCCAATATCAAACCTCACTCCAAAATGCTAATTCTGGGAGATTTCAATTATTGGGCAGGCGACGACACCGATAAAGAGGGCTCACTCCTATTAGACTCTTTATTTGCCATGGGCTTCAAGAATCACATCTCATCTCCCACCCATATTCTTGGCCATTCATTGGATTGGGTTCTGTCGTACAATGTAGACGTCTCTAATATCTCAATTCAGCCTTGCCCCTGGTCAGACCATCACATCATTTTGTTTGACGTTGCTCTGCCTGATTCCGCGGCACGCAGAACTCCAGCCAAGCAACTCATCCAATACCGCAACCTGAAAAATATCTCTCCTAACTCACTGGCAGACCTAACTAGGGCAAGTCTTGCCACTACTCTGATCTCTAACGACACTGATTATATTGCTTTGCAGCTTAAAAACACTTTAAACAACGCCACTGACTCTCTAGCCCCTCTCAAATCTAAGCTATATAAATCTGCATGTAAGGACAAAGCCTGGTTCTCTGAGAAAATCATTGAGACTAGACTGACTAAAAGAACTGCTGAGCGCGCTTGGAGAAGATCGCCCTCTGACTCTACCAGAGCCATTTATAAACAGGCCGCCTCCTTACATAAACAATCCATTATACATGCCAAATCCGGCTACTTTAACAACCGGATTGCTGCTGCTTCCTCTGACTCACGTGAACTTTTTAGAATTGTCAAGGAGCTGGAAGATCCTTCTCCAGCTTCCTCTGTTTGTAACATCGACAACTCCTGGTGTCAGAGAATCCAACATGCTCTTCTGTCAAAAATTGAAAACCATGTATCCAAAATTAAAATTAAGCTGTCTGCACTTAACCCTCCCACTCTTCAGCCTGTAGCATCCCCTGTTGTGGATCCCTATGACATCAGCGCTGTACCTAAATTCTGTTTCAAACCAGTATCTCCTGATGATGTCAGCGTCATTATCAAAAAAATGAAACCCACTTCTTATAAGGGTGACATTTTTACTGCAGGCATCATTCAAAAATCTGCAGACTTTTTGGCGCCGTTTATTGCCAATTTGGCAAATGCTTCCTTTGAGTCATCCAGAGTTCCTTGCTGCTTGAAGGAGTCTTGGATCACCCCCCTTCTGAAAAAGGCTAACTTGGACCCTGAAAACCCGGCCAATTACAGGCCTATTACGAATGTGTCCTTTCTCCTAAAAATCCTTGACCTGATTGCATACGAACAAATTCAGAGCTTCCTAGAATCTCACAATCTATTAAACCCTAAACAATCCGGATTTCGCAAATTTCACGGTACTGAGTCTGCCTTACTAGACCTAAAAAACAACATCGGCCAGATCATAGATAAAGGCAAGCCTGTGCTTCTTCTGCTCCTGGATCTCAGTGCGGCCTTTGATCTGGTCGACCACAATCTTCTCACCAACAGGCTTCGCTCTAGTTTTGCTTTCTCAGATAAAGCGGCCGACTGGGTCGGCTCTTTTCTCAGTGAGCGCTCTATACGTGTTTTTTCTGGCGCCCACTCTGCTACTCCTGATCCTCTACCTAGAGGGGTGCCGCAGGGCGCTTGTCTTTCCCCCACCCTCTATAACATTTACACCCGCCCCCTCTTTGATACCTTGGTACAGCTGGGTGTCGGCTTTACCAACTACGCCGATGACACCCAGCTGTACTTTCCTCTGTCTGGTAACTACTCTGCAGATTCGACCCTAATTCAGGAAACCTATGCGATCATTCAGAGTTGGATGGCGCATAACCAGCTTGCTCTCAATGGAGAGAAGACTGAGATCCTGCTCTTAGGTACGAGACATAGTCTAAAGAAGCTACCCACTGAGTACAAAGCTTTTCACATAGAAGGCTGTGTCATCCAGGTTTCCGCGGCTGTGAAGACACTTGGGCTCTACATTGACTCTACTCTTTCCATGTGGAAACAAGTTCTTTACGCCAAGTCAACCTGTTCTTTCATTATCAAACTTCTCCGTCAAATAAAACAGTTTCTGACCAAGGATAATCTAGCAAGAGTTGCGGGGGCTCTAGTCAACTCTCGCTTGGACTATTGCAACAGCTTGCTGGCAGGTGTTGATGATAAAGTTATCAAATCACTCCAAACCATCCAGAACAACGCCGTTCGCGTTGTCACTGGGGCTCAGAGGAGGGATCACATCTCCCATCATCGTAGGTCGCTCCACTGGCTCCCGGTGAAGCACCGGGTCTCTCATAAGATCCTTACCATTACACACAAATGTCTGCATGGCTCCGCCCCTAAATATCTTAAAGACAGCCTGCTCCGATATGTCCCGACTAGGGCTCTTCGCTCTTCTTTCGACAACAAACTCCAGATTCCCAGATTTAAACTTACAACTGTGGGCGGCAGGATTTTTTCCTTTCAAGCCCCATACAAGTGGAACCAGCTTCCTCCTGGCACCAGGTCCTTAAGCTCTCTAACAGAATTTAAGAAAGCCACAAAAACCTGGCTGTTCGATGTCACCTAAATGAGCTGACCTTTTTCCTCTGGTTTCCAACCGTTATGACGTTTATGCCGCCTGTTGATTCTGTTTTGGTGAAACTGACCTTCGTGTGCTGAGGCCTATGGGCGGGTCGCACGTTAAATCTTTAAAACTTAAACTTAAACTTAAAACTTAACTGAGTCATCTTCACTGGTCTCTCCAGTGCAGGCCCTGGGCTCTGAACTCCTCTCTGTTTTATTGATTGTGCAGAGGTCAAGACCTCCACCACCACCACTTTTGTCACATCATCTTTACAAACAGTTTAAAAGAGAAGTAAACT